>CM032233.1:37162500-37255000 GCA_019009955.1 Riptortus pedestris
ATTAGATAAAACTCAGATTAGATTTATTTGTCGTGAAGTTGATCTATTCTAAACTGTAAGTAGTTTTTCGCACATTTAAACATCTTTAATTATTAACCAAGCATTTTCTTTAATTAATGTTTTATTTTTATTTCGATCCAGAATAATGGGTCTTTCAAACTTAGATGGAAGGCCGGAGCTTACGTTACATTGCCGAAACGCTTGGGGTAGCGAAGTCTACCATTCACTGTAATAAAAATGGAGAATAATTTTTTTTTAAATGTGTTAATTTATCTTTTTTTTTAGTTTGTATTTTTTTGTAAATATTCAATAAAAATTATTCACTTTTGGCAGATTTTGTTTAAATGACCTATAGATTAACCAATTATTTTAATTAAAAAAGATTAATATACATATATATAAAGTTATAAGACTAAATTTAAGTGTCAGGTTTTTTTTGCGGTTGAGTTTATATATATATATATATATATATATATATATATATATATATATATATATATATACATATACACACACACACACACACATAGATATAAAATTTTGGACGGACGTCATTTTCGTCATCTCCTGGGTAGAATCAGAAAACTTGAAGTTTTGGTCTTTTTGTATTCAGAAATATCTCTCTACACGAGGTGATTCTATAAATATTAAACTTTGGGATTATTTTTAAACAACTGTTATTTTTATTATTTTCAAAAAATGCAATTTTTATGAAATCCAATTTGTACGTTTCTGCATTTTGTAGATAAATGTGCATACTTTTTTGTTGTGTCATTTTTATTTTGTAAATAATTGTATAAAGTATAGATCATTTTATATATTCTTAAATAACTATTGTAATAATATTAAAACAATTACTCAATGTATGTATATGTATGTTAACGCTCTAGCGGTCGCATTTTTCGTTTAATCATTACCAAACTCGATTTTTTAATATTTTTATTTAAAAATAAAGATCAAGTTCGTTAATGACTGAAATCGGACCAGTTGGAGGAGTGTTTACAGGGGGAATTTCGAAAATTCGGAACATCTCTATTATTATACGCCCGAGCGAAACTTTGTATGGAATCAGTCTTTTTCCAAATTTAATGTTCTATAAATGTTGTTTTTTACGTTTTTTCATTATCTTGATTATTAACCGAGATATTTGCATTTTTTAGTTTTCGGCCTTCAGTAAACTCCCACTCGCACTGATGTCATATCAACAATAAGCTACTATATTATGAGGCACACTATGCGAAACGCAAATACCAAATATTATTCTCATTGAACTTTTAGGTTTTGAGATAAATGCAAATACGCGACGAACGTGAGAAATGTGCTTAGTTAACGAAACCCCTGGCTGACGGACGTTTTTCTAGATCATAGTAGTCGGCGGCTCCCTTCTGAGCTCACTCGCAATACTGGTGACTTCACGCCTCTAATACATTTTCCACCAATCCTTCTTACGAATGCAGTTTATGAGTTTTCCCTCATCTCAATTTTAAATTCTGAGGGTTTCCTGTACATTCAGTTTATCTGGCATATAGGACATATACCCGGCTTTATCTTCTTTTCCCCCTCACCCATTCCTGTTGTATACCTGTCCTCACATTTTCTACCTCAATATCTACACTTAGATCATTTTTTTTTATTATACTCCAGTTTTCATTGATTACCAGATTGTATGTATATATGTGTGTGTGTAACAGATACTTTTTCCTATCTATAATGTCTTTTTACTGCATTACATTACTTTTTACATGTATATGGCTTTATATATGCACATAAAGCACATCCATCCATAACAATCTCCCAGCCTGTCAACCATTAAAATGTTGCAGGATTGCATAAAAAAAATGGCATATGCGGAAGGCCCTACTGCATGAATTAATATCAGCAGGAATCATAAAGAAATCGAGCTTTAATCTTTTATAAGTTTAGATAAATGAATATTCTCTAATAATTGAGTTAGGGGTTGTTGAGACCGCGGGGGTTGATAATTGTTGTTAGGCCCCTTCCCCCGCAGTCAAAGAGTCCTAACCGTTGTAGAAAGTTTGTTTAAAACAGGAGCATTGCAAGTTATTCAATTTGTAGACATAATAAGAACATTAAGAACTGTTGCTGACAGGCCGAATGGTGCTGTTTTTATATATAAGTCAAGAGAAATGGGAGAATAAATTTTTGGATGCCTTGTCAATCTCCGAATGAAAAACTATAAAAGCAATTTTAGAGAAATCATGGATGGGTGACAGTGAAGAACAGCTACGATAGGACTTATTAATTAGAAGGTCTAGTCCTTCACAAAGTTCTCTAGGCCACTAATTTCGACGACTATAGGTAGATTTTCAGAGCTAAAAGTTATAATACAATATGGCTTGTTGATGTATTGTAAAGATAGTTTTTAGTTATATATTAGAATTAATCATATGTTTCTTGAAATTTTTATTTTATTTTTTTAAAAATATTATAGTCTGCATGTAAATGCATTTTGTAAAGTGATATGTACAATTCAATCATTCTCCATCACTCTCGACAGAAGCTACACCCTTTCACCACAATGAGAGGAGCAGCCTCTCCCTGCCTGGCAAGGAAGTCAAGAGCTAAGGAAGAATGGCACTTGATAAGAAAATAGCCACTGCTATCACTGCACTTTACACTTCTATAGGAGATCTCTGGGCTATTGTCTCTTGAGGCGCCGTGGAGGGGAATATGGAGTGTACTGGAAAGGGCTAGGACTTCTAGATTAGGATGATTGGATAGTCTGCTGTGAAAGTGTTTGGATCTTAAGGGAATTAGGTCCTTTACAAATGGGATATTAACCCTCCGTTAGGCGCGTGGCTACGGGTGTAGCCATGACAAAGTTTAAATGTTCGTAGCAAGGGCATACATGGGCTGGGAGCTTTCGGCGAACTAATACCTTCCTAGGCAGGATATGTCTATTAGTCAGTATGCAAGTGACCTTGACCCTGCTTACAGCAGATCTTTAATTCCCAGTGTGTTACCGGTGTAGCCAACGCGCCCAACGGTGTGCCCGAGAATTGGCAATTTCAGTATATCGTTTTGTTTTGTTGTTTTTTCAAAGTTATCATAACAAATAAGGCGGCTTTTCCCTCGAGCCAACAGAGTTCTGCGAAACACACCAGTGATCCATATATTCTGTTTCAATGCTTGCGAGAAGTTTCATCGGGCGAGGAGTGTGAGGTGGAAGATCTACCAACAGATTTGAAGCAAGGAGCGAAGGAACTCTTGAATTTGCCAGAAGAACATACCCAACCCATTATAATCCCTAAAGACACTATAAGAAGATGCAATTTCTGTGAAGGACCGGCAAAGAAAAAGAAAACATCCAGAAACATGTGTGCAAAATGTAAAAAAATTATATGTAAATATCATATGTGGCAAATTTGTCCTGACTGTTTATAAATGCGGCTGTATATGTATTTACTATATTTTGTACATATTATTTTATTTTCCATTAATAAGTTTTAATAAAATAAAGTCCCATTACGTTTTTTTTGCTTATAGAAAGTATATTAATGTGTTTTTATTAAATAAAAAAAATGTTATTCACTTAAAAAAACTGATTTCGATTTTTTCACCATTATAATTGCTTAAAAATTGTATACATTAAATTGTTTTATAATAAAAATTAATTAAATTTAATTTTTTTCTTATGTAAATCATTTTTAAGTAAGGCCTAAGTGTGCCATTAACTAGGACGCGCCTGTCGGAGGGTTAAGAGTAGAGATGGGATTTTACCCGGTAAATACCCAAATTCGGGAAAATACCCGATTGGGTAAATATTCGGGTATTTTTAAATTAGCTTCCCGAACTATTTTTGTAGTTATAGATTCTAAAACTTTTGTGTTGAAACGATTTATGTTTGACTTATCAACGTGTACTGAGACTGTACATCGCTTGCCGAGTCTTTGAAGCTGTCGATAGCTCCTTATGCGGGCTCTGGCACTTCTTTTGTCGGCTTCCAGCGTTGCCTTGCCAACAACAAAGCGCACAAACGATTTTAAAAAGTCCGTCACACAGGGGCTGCGTAAACTAAGCAGATTTCCCATGTGAAATTTTACAATAGAGAAATTTCACGAGAGCCGAACAGTTAACAAAACGGTCGACCTATCTTTTGGCGGGAAACTCACTCATCCGTTATCCGCCCGATCTAAATAAATTAAATATAAAGTAAATTTAATTTGCAATAAGATTGATTGTGTACAATTTTTCGATCCGACGTATAGTAACGGAAATATTTCGAATTTTAGAAAATCCTCCCTTTTAAACCCCCCCTCCCACTAGTCCGATTTCAGCCATTAACGAACTTGATCTTTCTTTTTACATAAAACGACTAAATATCGAGTTTGGTAACGATCAAACAAAAATTGCTACCGCTAGAGCGGTAACAGACAAATATATATATATATATATATATATATATATATATATATATACAGTTTTGAACAGACCTCATTTTCGTCATCTACTAGGTAGGATCAATGGACATTTGAAGAAAAATTTCGAAAATTCCGTCATGAGTCTTAACCTAAGAGCTTCATGGAGGGTGTGGTTTGTAACATAATATGGAGCATCTACTATGGTGCGCAGGACTTTGGATTGGAAGGTCTGGATGCGTCTGATGTTCGAAGGTTTTGCTATACCCCACACTTCTATTGTAAATGTCCATATTGGTTTTAGTAGTAGCTTGTATATTGTTAGTTTGCTTTCGGTAGACAAGTGAGATCTTCTATTAAGCAGTCCGTAAAGTGGTCCAAATCGTCTGTAAAGCTCCTGTCTTTCAATTATAGTGTGGGATTTAATCATATGAGCATTTATAGTATGTAAATGCAATGCATTGTTTATAAATTTTTACTTATATAAAATAAAATTTATTCATAATTTATTTATTTAGTAAGTTTTGTTTTTACACTTACTTTATCTTCAAATAAGCAATGATAATGAAATTTGATTTTCTAACGGATTGAAGAGGATGATTATTTTTCATTATTCAGTTATCAATCTAAATCATTTAGACAGAAGCGTAAATAAATGCTGGATCGAATTATCATATATATATATATAGTTATGTTGCAATATTTAACATTACGGGTAATATTGCTAACTTCATCAATAATCATTAAGTTGTTATTGTACGATATGGCATTAAATAATAGAGTTGTAAACTGCTAATTATTTTACTCACCATTTCCGAATGTTGTATTCTTGCAATCGAAGATGAAGTTTTTATTTTGTTTTTTTTCCCCCGCAAAATTCCTAAATTGGATTAGCTAATAGTTCCTGGTAACTTTTGTTTTGGAGTAAACTCGAGAAAGCAAGCAACAGTTTCCTTGTTTACCGCCAACAGTCATCACGAGCCCTTATTTCCGAACTGTTCTCCCCGTAATTGAATTTCTAGAAACAACGATGAGCAGACCGTTCATTCCGGGACCTTCTCCTCATGATATTCCTACTGGGCTATCATCTTCTTCAGCAAATATTTGCTGGAGAACATCCCCATTTCCAGTTATGTCTTTAACCATTTCTTATTTTGCAAGTCGTTCTTGTTCTAAGAACTAATGTTCTTTACATGTGTTGAACCATTTGTTCGTGTATGAGTAGGTGGGTAAAATAGCATAAAAATAAAATAAAGTAACCAAATTTCATAACTTACTATTCCAACAATAACCTAATATTTCATTGGGTGCATAACGAACTTTCAGTTATTACAAATGCTTTAACAGTAGGCTTGACGGAAAGTGCCAAGAGATGAAAATGAAAGAATCATGGAATTTTCAAATGTAAACTTTTAACTTATTTTCATGGTAACCAGAACGTTATTTGCGTGGTTACAGTTAATTTTTGGCTGCTTTCATCGTTAATGAATACTTTAATTCTGGAAAAAACACTTCACTTCCTCTGGTCTCGACATTACAGCACGATTATAAAAAAAAGAAAAAAAAGAAGCATTTTCTTTATAACTTGACTAAAATACTAATAAGCAATAAAAAAAAATACATAAAATATTAAATGTACCATTACGATGATTTATGAACACAGTACCTATAATGGGTCGCAGTTTATTAGCATCAATTCAATTTATTATGCTCTAATTTGACAGTTACACATTTTACTTACGACAAAAATTCCATGTTCGATTAAAGTAATTATAAGTATTTCAAATAAAAGTAAAATGCATTTAAATTCCCAATCTTCCAAGGTAAGCAATTCCGAATAAGAAAGATTTTCTACAAACTGGAATTAGTCAATATCATATTCTATTGTCTATTTTTCCATTAATTGAAACCAGATGTAGGCAATACAGGAAATGTAAAAATATAAAGCTAGAAATAAAATATAAATAAAAATATAACTATAAACAACGGACATTCAACGGAGACATAAACGAACAGCTCAACACCAGCTCAGACACAATATTTAGACCAGAACAACTACTTAAACGAAAGACGCCAACTGACGGACACACGCACGAATATCAGGGCACAAGCGACGACGAACATAGACCCACATTCTATTTCAGTTACGTAATTCAGCCGTGATTTATTACCCATATAATCTTGCAACATTTTACTAAACACACACACACACACACACACACACAAGCAACTATACCAGACCTAAACATTAACAACCTAATACGAATACGAATAACGACCTACTACTCGAAAACAATTTACCTGGACACAAAAAACACCCTTCGTTTGACTAATGTAAGTAAACAGACACAGACTAAAACGTAAACAACCTAATACGGCAAACAGACGTATAATACTTAATGACGAACGGACACCTAACATAGTACAATCAAGATGGCTTGAAGATGATGTCTTTGCATGGAAAGCGCTTGCCAACTGTACTCAACCATCAGCCAGTGACGACGGTACTCACCGACTGATATGACAACAGTTTCGTCTTGCTGGCGGTTCCAACCCTTTATTTGATTGACCATATAATTATTAAGTTTGTACTATAATTATAACAACAAAATAATATGAGATGCACCGAGATAATGATAGCCTGAATGTAATTATGTTGAAGAAAGGTTTACTTAAGGTTGAGAACACCTAAAACATCGTTCATATATAGTAAAAAATATTGTACAAATAGTCGGATATCACTTTGTCAACAACATCGGTTATATAAATTATTTCAATGCTAATCATAATAAGTGAGGTATTCGCAAATGTACATTGAATCTCTCCTCTGAACCTCTACTCCTTGTCAATTTAAACAATAAACGGAGTTGGCATTTTAGTTAAGTATTCAGTTGGGGAATTACCAAATATAAAAATTGTTCTAGTGCGTTAATCAAATTCACACATATGCGAGTACACATATTGACAACAATTCTCTTCTATCCAAGCTCTGGCTTCACAGGTCTAAATTTGATTCTCTATATTTTTGCATTCTCATGGTGTTTCTAGTGCTATATAAAATAATAGCAGAAATAAATTAATTAAAATTATAATATTATTTGCTGTTCTCCAGTTTGAGGAGTTAATTGTTTCATATTTCTTTCATGGTTGAGGCATTGATGGCCGTCAATTCACAACGAAGTTGTAATGGAGGCAACAGTGAATGAAAGGCAGCAGCTTGTTCATGTTGACGTCCCTGACATCACGCTAAAAGCATTCTTTGGTAATTTAAAAATGCTCAGGAATCGGAACTCGCACTCTACTGATTACCATAGGAAATGACAGAATAGGAACACTCACTGATTGTCTCATTTGTAATTGCCCTTTTGAGTTTGTAAATAAATTATTTTATTTTACCAGAATCGAGGTATCCATCCTATCCGCATCCACGTCATTCCCATTTACATCATCAAACAAAAATCTTTTTATCATTTATTTGATCCAACTTCAAGATAAGTAGTAATGAGAACCTCATTTGTTTCACTATTGCAATGGAACTAATATTATGAAACCTAGGTCAAGTTTCAGAATATATTGCAGTCTGCGTACTTAATTTTATTAAGGTGGAAAATGGGGTTATATAAAATAATCCGTTTTCTTTAGTATGCTTCCAATTTGTTTATATATATATATATATATATATATATATATATATAAATATATATATATATATATATATATATATATATATATATATCCCGTATATTATACATTGTTATTAGAGTGTAACAGATAGTGTTTGTGTTAATTTTACTTACCAAGACTAAAGATACAAAAATTCTATTGTACATTACTGTTGTACTTCTGTGTACATTAGGAGTACTGAGTATAACCTACCCAAGCCTGTTACATTCAGCATGGTTTCTGCCTTATATCTTTGTATCACTATAGTTTATTGTCTTTTGTTTGTTGACAAATATAACAGGCTTGGGTAGGATATACTCAGTACTCCTAATGTAAACAGAGGCGCAACAGTGATGTACAATAGTTTTTAAGTATCTTTAGTCTTGGTAAGTAGAATTAACACAAACACTACCTGTTACACTAATAACAATGTGCAATATATATATATATATATATATATATATATATAAAGTAGTACCTGTTCTTTTTAGCACTGAAGTAGAGAAAATAAAAATTCTCGAGATATTCGAATGAACTAAGGTTTTTTCACCAACACTGACTATATAATTGTAACGTCTGTCTGTACATTGATTTTTGTTTCAAAATTTCACGTAACTTTTTCCATTCAAATGGAATTGAAGCGATTCAACCATTTTTGGCTTTGGTGTCTGTTTGTTTATTTTTTTGTTGCCTTTTCACGCCCGAACTACGGAACCGACTTTTATGAAACTTAGTATGTATAATACTACTAACTCAACTTAGACTATATGCTATACGTATATTCTCTGAGACAAACAATCGCGGTATTTCGTTTCATATTGATTTTTCGGAAAACATGAACTTAAAAGAAGTTGTTTCTTTTGTTATTTAACGTAACTTTTGTTATATACACTTTTGTCGTATACCGAAGTATGAAGAAGACATGCTAAAAACTATAACGGGTGTCAACATTATTAAAGGGCATATGAAACTAAACCGAACTCCGGCGAAAATCCGTTTGTGAGTTGGTATTAACTCATTCTTAATTATAATCTATATGTTTTTTTTTCACAAAAAGGATTGGGGGTTGTAATTGAGGCATGAAATAAGATTGTGTTGTTCTCCTTGAACTTTTACGTTTTGAGGTAAATGCAAACTTTGAGGTGACGTACGTGGGAAATCGGCTTACTTAACACAGCCCCTGCGTGATGGAGTGTTCATATACGTTCCTATCTTTTAATCCAGCTTTTCTTACCTATATCCGTGAAAATGACAAGCAAAGAGATGAAATGCTGTACTGTCAAGCTACAACTGGAACTGTCTTAGCTCAGTCAATGATACAGTACCGAGAATGGTGGGAGGGTGGGGGGTGTCTCCTAGGGATCCCTAATGAATTTTGACGGAAGGTAGTAACGAGTTAACGAATGGGCTCAATTGTTACTAATAGGTCTCATAAATTTCCAACCTAACGATAGTCGGTCCTGGGGGAAGAGTAAGTGGCTTTTTACAGGTAAGACTAACAAAGAGCGATAGGGCAAGGTAGCATGGGGACAGCCAAACAAGATGAACGTGCCTCCTGTTAACCCTCCAGAGGACAAACACCATCGACCTGCCTCCATTCAACCCCGGCCAACAGCAATCTACTCTCACCTCAAACTACACTTACTGTTATATAACTCCACATTTTTTTAAAGGCATTTTGCTACCTATCTCATGTTTAGTCGTATTTAAACTTACGCCCCTCACATAGAGGCTGCGTAAAATAAACCGAATACCCTCGTGCCGATATAGGAAAATAGTAATCTCATATTACCATATATTCTCTATTTCTAAGTAAAAATACTCTGACCGGAAGTAGGGGTTTGCTGAAGGCTGAAAACACGAAATCACGAATTGTAGAGCATTAATATTTTAGCAAAATTGGTTCAATAACATTTATCGAACGACCCATAAAAACGTAGATATTTTGATTTCTCCATCTAAACTACTTCTATTTCAGCCAATAACAAATATGATCTTTATTGTATAGATCAAATAAACATTTGATAGTCAAGAAATAAAATATAAATTGATGACATCACACAATGTTCCTAGTAATGATCTGTTGAAAACAATATTTGGTATTTGAGCTTGGAATATTCCTCAGCATTAAAGTGTAACTATATTTGTAGGTTTACTGAAAGATGAAAACTATAAAAAACAAACGTCTGTGTCCAGGTAGAGAAAAAGTGTATAGACCATTGATAAAAAGTTTTGGAACATGATTGTTTTTTTTACAATTTTTAGATCCAAATCACTGTGATGCAGATATTTTGAATTAACAATAGTTTTACATGAAACGCTTATGTATTCAGTTTAGTAAGGATGGCACAGAAATTGCCACAACTAGAGCAGTAATAGACAATTAGGGTAAAGGCACCAATCGTTGACACTACCCCAATTATCGACACTTGCTCCTTTAATACGGAATAATAAGCGTTTGAGGAGTCCCAGATATTCAAAATTGGCGCCAAATGAAAATTTAACTCATTAGGCACGGGTTCCCGCCATAATCAAGTCACAATTGGCGTCTAACCACATGGGAGGAGATGTTTTCTCCTCAGTGTTCGCTTGATACCGGTTCCTTACTGTTTTGGTTAAGGAGTGAGTCTTCATTTTTCGTGTTTATCTTTTATGTTTTTTAGTTTTTCCTTGTCATTTATTTTTCATACGATTATTTAATACAGTTAGATCATGCGAAGACACTTTATACATGCAAATTTCTATAAAAACATTAAATTTTAGAGGTGTCAATAATTGGGTACCCGAAAACATACTTTTATCCAATTATTGACACCACCTGTCAATAATAGGGATGTCAGACAATTTTGGTTTTCACGATTATTAAACTATTTTTTTTTGCGACAAACTCAATGGTACTTGTCATTTTTAAAGAAGTTGTATGGTTCCAATTTTTGACAGGGGTGTCAGTAATAGGTTCACATAGGTGTCAATAATTGGATTGCTGCAACAGCCATTATTGACATGTGAAATGCCCATGTATTGACATATTGTCAAAAAACACCCACTTCATGCACCCGATGGATGTGTCGATATTTCGGTCTCTGAAGAAAAGCTGGAGGACCAAAGTGCACGGCTATCGAGTAAAACGGATTAGTGAGCCTTGCACCGGCCTCAAAAAGAAAGACTTCTGCCCGCTGTTAAATGAAGTCTTACAGGGAATTTCGCCATCCATTCTTCAGAACGGTTTCAGGGCTTGTGGACTTGTCTCCTAGGACATGGGTACAATTGCTTAATTCAACCGTGAAGAGAATATTTCTAATTCTGTTGTAAAACCTCCTTCGGCGAGTGCAGTCTTACAGTCGTTGATTATCCTGGAAAGGTTCATCGGTGAAGAAACAGTCAGTCAATTCAAAGAATTATCCAGAGGAACAGGTAACATTGAAGATTCCTCACTCTTCTGGGTTTGGAAAAGGATGAGAAGATACTGCAACATAGAGCCCGACATTCAGCGTCTCGCTCATGAAATCACCTTCGATGAAGCCTGAAGAACAGCATCCAAATTCAACTAAAAAACTGGCAAGCCAACAGGTACCAATTCAGTCTAATTCACTCAGCCCAAGAACCACACAAGTACCTATTCCAAGTCCTTTCAAGTTGGCCTGAGGCCCTTGGAAATACAAAAAAGAACATTCGCAAAAAGGAAACCATACCTAGCGTCGTAGCTTCTGTAGATTACAAAAATTATTTGAAAAGTAAAATTGACAAGAAAAGGGAAGAGGAAGAGGAGAAGAAAGCTATAGCGGCGGAGCGCGTTAAAAAGAAGGAAGAAAGAGAGGCAAGGAAAGCAGAAGAGAAAGAAAAGAAGAAGGCGCAGCTGTTAAAGAACAACAAGAACTCGCAACCAAATAAGAAGCATAAGAAAGTCATAATAATTTCCACCTCTAGCGAAGAAGAAGAAGGAAACCAAGAGGAATGGGAAGGACAGGATCAATCAGACGAAAACAGTATTTCTTCAGGTGGTATGGAAGAAGAACTAGAAAAAAATTATGAAGATTCTGAAGCTCAAGCTACGAGGCTTGTCAGTCAAGACATTATACACCATGATAATTTCTCGAATTTCATTATGGTTGGAGATAAGTTTGACGATTTGGATGAGCAAGGACAGGAAATTATTGACTCAATAGGAGAAGTTACTGGCGAAACGTCTCTATCCCTGATGAAGTACATGAAGGATCATGAGAAGAGCAGGAGCAGACAGGTGAAGAAAACAATACAGATAAACATGAAAGAAAGAATGGGGAAAAGGGACAAGATGAAATTATGCAAGTTATTTGTACACAGGTGGTCGCAGAAGTAGAACCTGAAAAAAAAGGAGGAAGAAGGTCAAGGGGAAATGTTTGTGAACACGAGGACCCAGATGGAGGACCTGAAAAACAGAGTGTTGTGCAAGGAAAAGATGATACACAGCAAGATAATCATGTGCAGGTGGACTCCAGTGGAGGACGAAAACGCAAGAACGTGGTAAGACATGCTCTAGATGAGGGAATAACTGTAGAAGAGGAACTCGAAATTGAAGAGGGTGATTACATTTCAGCCAATAGATTCTCTAGAAATAAGAAAGTCCATGCAGCTTGCCAAGTTTTGAAGATTGAAAATGGGAAAGTGGCCGTGAATCCTCTGAAAGCCTACAACCTCATGAAAACTGTCTTCACATTAAGTAAAGAGGAGATTATAATAATAGAAGTTCAAAATATCGTGGCTCGGTTACCAAAGCTCCTGGTTTTTGGAAATAAATTAAATCAGAGATTATTGTTTCCAAAGTCATTGCCAGTAAACTAATTAGTTCCTTGTATAATATGTCAATTAATGTTCTAAATAACTCATAATTAATTTATAAATATGTACAAATAAAATATGTTCTAGTCTTTTTATCGATATCAAAATGAGAAATAATGTTCTAGTGTTTAGGTACCTATTTGCTTTGTGTTAGTTTTGAACATATTTTGTGACTCTGATATTTAATATAATTATTATTAACTTATCTAGATCCCACGTTTTGCGATGGGTCAAAACTTACCTATTATATACGTATTTTGGATTTCAAAAATATATTTGTTTAATATTTATTGTGGTGTCAATATTTGGTCATTTTCCTTGTCAATAATTGGTTCATGGGTGTCAATAATGGGTGTATGTAGTTTTGAACACAACTCATTTTCGTCAGCTCGATAGAATAGAAAGTTTTGGCATGTTGAGCTTGCAAGCAAGTCGAGGCAGGTATTGAACGGCTGGATATTATAATGGAATGGAGGATCAAGTCGATGCATGTCAAGTTGGCCTCTAGCATAGTCCAGCATGGAGTCGAAGATCTGCATCTTCTATGAAATGGAGCCTCAAATCAATTCGAGTCAATTTAAGCATCTAGCAGAATCCATTCTGGAGTCTATGGCCTCGATCTTGTAGTAAAATCGAGCCAAGAGTCAATTCCCTCTATCCGGTAATAGGATACAGCCAGTAGTCACTTGCCTGAATCCTTTAGTATTATACACCTAGGAGTCGATTGCCTGAATCCTTTAGTATTATGCACCTAGGAGTCGATTCCCTGAATCCTTTAGCGTTATGCACCTAAGAGTCGATTGCCTGGGTCCTGTAGTGGAACAGCAAGGAGTCGATTGCCTGAATCCTTTAGAGATATGCACCTAGGAGTCGATTGCCTGAATCCTTTAGCGTTATGCACCTAAGAGTCGATTGCCTGGGTCCTGTAGTGGAACAGCAAGGAGTCGATTGCCTGAATCCTTTAGAGATATGCACCTAGGAGTCGATTGCCTGGGTCCTGTAATGGAATACAGCCAGGAGTCGATTGCCTGAATCCTTTAGTGTAATGCAACTGGTAGTCGATTGTCTGGATCGTGTAGTGTAATGCAGCTAGGAGTCGTTTATCTGGATCCTGTAGTGTAATGCGGCTGGGAGTCGATTATCTGGATCCTGTAGTGTAAAGCAGCTGTGAGGCGATTATCTGGATCCTGTATTGTAATGCAGCTAGGAGTCGACTATCTGGATCCTGTAGTGTAATGCAGCTAGGAGTCGACTATCTGGATCCTGTAGTGTAATGCAGCTAGGAGTCGATTATCTGGATCCTGTAGTGTAATGCAGCTAGGAGTCGATTGTCTGGATCCTGTAGTGTAATGCAGCTAGGAGTCGATTGTCTGGATCCTGTAGTGTAATGCAGCTAGGAGTCGATTATCTGGATCCTGTAGTGTAATGCAGCTAGGAGTCGATTATCTGGATCCTGTAGTGTAATGCAGCTAGGAGTCGATTGTCTGGATCCTGTAGTGTAATGCGGCTGGGAGTCGATTATCTGGATCCTGTAGTGTAAAGCAGCTGTGAGGCGATTATCTGGATTCTTTAGTGTAGTGCAGACAGGAGTCGATTGTCTGGATCCCTGGATCCTGTAGTGGAGTCGAACCAGGAGTCACTTCTCTGAGCCTGGAGTTGATGGCATGGGTCCTGTACTAAATTATCAGTGTAGAATAGAGCCTTAAACCACTCCTTCATTTCAGCCTCGTAGCCATTGCAGTTTTCGTGGAGCCTTAATTTGATATCATCGCAGAGAATACATCTTTCATATTTAATAACTGCACGGTCAACCTATAGATCTTGATTACTTCCATCTGTATAGTACATTACATTATTAGCGTCGATAGCCTGAATATAGTCTTCGATTACTACCACGACTGTTGGGAATATTCAGCGGGAGGGGTCCAAAACTTAGTGTAGGTTTAGACTCTATTCCTGTTTGTGACGAATGAAATTTTTGCCTTCATTTAATCTTTTCAGTCTATCTTTCATAAAACCTCAAATGTAATTGGTATGGTGCCTGGAATAACATAACTCGCACCGTATAGCCTTTTGCCTCATGAATGAATATTTGCTTTAATAAATATTAATGAATAAGACTTATATCCTTGAGAGCTGCAATAATGCATTATATATAGTATTAATACATATATAATAATAACATTTAAAAGTTAATTTTAGATTGAATTAAAGTAATGTTTCTACATAAGGAACTCTATAATGATACTTACATTGTTTGGTTTCTATTTTTGTATACATCATTAACTATGGAACAACTAAATTCTCACTAAATAAATACTGTTGGTAGTTTAGCGAGCACCCTTGATTCGGTGACCAACTCCTTAAGAACCGTGGATCAGAAGTTAGTTGTTGAGGGAAAGACTTTGAGCGAGGTGAGCTGAGTGTGAAGTGGTGTGTGCACTGATGAGGAGGCTTTAGGAGAGGATGTGGAAGTCACGTTTACAGAAAAGAACATGTTTAGAACCACTGCCCCACCAGCCCTTATCTCGGCCGGCTCTTTCCTCAGAAAGAGTTTTTACGCAATTCTCGTCTCGAAGGTTTCAACCTTCCGCATTCAGAGTATTTCCCCAGCCACAAAGATTATGGTATAAATAGTCTCGACCTTTCAGTTTTTGAATTAAAATTTGGACTGCTTTGAAATATTGTTATTTATCTGCCATTATGAAGGTGAAGACCTAACAGAACTAACCTTGCAGTAATAGCCGTAACCGTTATGGCAGATTTCCCTTAAGAGAAATAAGCTATTGTACTTGTAATGAAATTGGCATTGCATTACATAAGCCCATTATAAATGACTATATATTTTATATTCTGAGTATTCCCAGCACAGAGCACATTGGGATTATTATTTATGAAAGGTTAAATGTATTGTTTTTACCTTTAAATAAGAATTATATCCAATTTGAAGTGAAGCCACCGCTCTAGCATTTTCATAGATAACGCCGATGGATTTTGATAATAACATTCACAGCTCTTAACGTCGGTACACTAAGCAATACTACGGATGAATTTCGATAATCAATTCCTGTTAAATGCACTTTTTGAGCGTATTTCGATCGGCAGTTCAGAGTTCACCGCTGGATTAGGCCTATATAAGGACCCCCCTCGCGACGGATTAAGATCAGTCATATTGGACATCCTCTGGAGGGGAGACCCTTGTTGGTGAGACCTGGCTAATCCTTTTGCCAGATCCGGCCTGCCTGAGCCAGCCTACTTCTCGCCTGTACTATCTCTCACGGCTAAGTCAGCACTTCTATTAAATCAGCTAAGTGTTTCAATTGTAATATAGTCTAAGTAGAATTAAGTGTCCCCCATTATATTTTTAAAGGTGCCTCTTAATTTTGATTAATATTTATTATTGGAGAATATTTTTATTATAAATAAATTTATATATATTTGAATTTTGACTTGAATCGATTGTTGGTGGCCCTTCCTAAATTCTTGTTAGTGGTTTGGTTGTGGGATTTTTCATATATTTCAGCTTCCTCTGCTTATCGCCGCAGCCATATCGCAACATGCTCATGACACGATTATCGAAATTGTCTTCAAATGTCCATCGATCCTTCCCAGGAAATGATGAAAATGAAGTCCGTTCAAAACTATATATATACTTTTGCAGTTTTCGAGATTGAAGATTTGGTTGACATTCAAAAATTCAATTTAGGACGTCATTGCAGCAATCATCAGGCCGAGAAATTGACTATTCTCAAATGCCTACATTATATTCACTCTCACAAAACATAACACAATGAATTTAGGGGACTCAGTTTGGCCATGTGTTTTAAGGCGTTGGTCTTAATCTCGCGTGGTAGACCTAGAGTGGCGGGTTCGATTCCCGCACAGAGCAGTAGAAATTTATTTAGTGACGGACTCATTAAATAAACTCCTTGGGCCCACTCTGGCTAGAAAAGTGTGGTTACCTGTAGATAACCCTTCCCGATTAGCCATAGTAGCATAAAGTGGACGTAAATAATAATAAACAATGAAACATAGAATTTATACAGACAGTAAAATTACACTACAATCACTAAACAACCATTCATTTCACGACCCTCTCATAGAAAAAATTCTATACATATTAATATTACTCTTCCAGCAACTCTTTTGTATGGATTCGGGGACATTCTGGAATTTTGGGCAATGAAGTTGCTGATAATGCAGCAAAGTCAGCTTCTAAATATTTCGAAATTGTAGAATGTTACTCAAAAATATCGAAAGACACACATTAAACTTTTACTACACACAGACACCATAAACAAATGGCAACTGCAACTGACATTGACAAATAAAGGACAGCATTTAAAGTCTATCATTCCCGACATTGCAGAATATATGAACAATTAATGAAACACCTGCTGACGTTTACACAACAGAATTATTAACAGGACATGGCTCAATTAAAGTATATCTAAATTGATTTAAATTGACTAATAACCCATTATGCCCATGCGATTTAACTACTCAACAGATTTACACCCATTTCATACATGACTGTGCACTGTTTTCAAACGAAATGTACCTTTTAAAAGAGACAGTTATGAAAATAACAAACCATTGGCCTGTTGAGGATGGAATATTATTCTATAAGTGCAGTAAAGAACTCAGAAATTTTCCAGAAGTGTTATACCAGAAAATAAGTTATTGGAGTAACTATTATGGGTAAATTGATAGTATACTATTATTAAATATTATATTTTCACTTTTTCATCATTTAAAGCTTTGTATAATAACTTTCTTTTTCATATATCAGAGTTACATTTAATTATTTATATATATCTTTACAAAAACTGTATATAAGCTATTTGTTATTAACCTACAAATACATGTAATGAACTATATTGCACGGGACATGTAGGAAATAAACTTCCTCTCTGAAGAGCTACTTCATTGGGAAAATAAATAATATATATATATATATATATATATATATATATGTATATATAAATTAACGTATTTAATATTCTAATAATTTTTGATACATACCTTGGTTCAATTAGAATATTAACAGGGATGTTTGCGATTTTTTAGTTTTCAGCATTGAATATACTAACAATAATCTTTTATATTATGAACCACTATATTCAAAGCTTTAATCCTAAATATTCTTTTCATTGAACATTTACTGTGCGAAATATATCTACATTATACTATATGATTCTCATTTCTGCAATAACACAGTCAATATATATCCATTGCTTGAAAAAATAATGATTACAATAGGTAATGTGTGAAATCGGTCTTGGGGGAGACGGTTCTAAGGGGGGAATAAATGAAAAGTCGAAATATCAGTGTTGCTATAGGTCAGATCGAAAGATGTTTTGTAACTAATGTTATTGGAATTTTAACTTTCTACAACTATTGTTTTAATCATGTTTTTCCTGAATCGAATACTAACTGAGTTATTCGTAATTTTTTTCGTTTCAACCACCGTTTCGATTTTGTAAACCACTACTTCTACTTCTTTCATTTTGAGTTCCTCTGTCACTAAATATCACATGTCGAACTAACATTTTAATTTCTCTTTATTTACTCTCTTTAAGCCGTCAGTAAACCCCACCTTACGTATACTTATGGAGAGTATATTATGAAATGAGATGACCTGTGTACCATTACAGCAGGTGGAAAATCTGCTTAGTTTTCGCAGCCCTTGCGTAACGGACTCGTTACAATACGATAGGACAAATTAAAGATAAAGATCAGACAGGAAAAAGAAATGCGACGCTATCTTATTTTATAAAAATTTCTCTTTATTTTAATCACCCAGTAAGATTTCAAAAGTTCTAAAATATTTTAGTGGAATAGTCGGCAAACAATCAAGGACACTAGCAGACTGACTGTTGGTAATATAATATAGAGGCTAGGAAGCAATAAATCTTGCTACATTATGTTCTACCCCAAGTTACCAAATTCATTAAAAAAAATTGCCATTCAGGATTCTGAATTTTAATTCAGCAATGGGTAGCAACTGGTTACATTTACTTTGAAATTAAATGAACTATTACGTAAAGTCAATTGGGCTAAAATAACAACTTTCTATTCCCATTATAAATTTGTTTAGTTTTGCTTTGGTGGATCCTTGAGCGTGTATTATTGAACTCCAAAAAATAAAAAAAAATGGTGGTTATGTTTAAAGATTGTTGTACACTATCAGTTTCTGGAGAGACTTCAATAAATTTCCGTACAAAATTATAAGATCACATCCATATTTTATTTCTACTGAATGGGGCTCAGGTTAGCCATGTGAGTTAAAGCGTTGACCTTAATCTCACATGGTAAATCTAGAGTGGCGAGTTCGAATCTTGCCTGGGCAAAGGAAATTATTCAGTGACGAAATTCATTAAATAACATCCTAAGTCCTATCCTGGCTAGAAAAGGGTGGTGACCTGTAAATAACCCGTCCCAATTAGCCTCAGTTGTAAAATGTGGACGTTAATAAATAATAATAATGATTTTTACTGATTTATATTGGTTAATTCAAGTTATCGTTTTGAAACCCGAGGAGTGATTAGTGTTTGCAAGTCTTAGGATATAATTGATTAATTGGTTACTCTCTTTCCGCTCTCCTACTAAAGATATATTTTCCGTATTCATTAACAAAATATATTCGGAAATTTTGTAGGTGGACTTTTAATTTAGTCCGGCCGTGTGTATCTGTATTGTACGTGCTGATATAGTTAACCACCATATATGGTAATCTCAAAATACATATAAGGACGTATATATCAAATTTGAATGATGGAACTAGTCATCCTGGAGTTGTTGATCTGGCATTGGACATTATTATTAGTTGTTAAATGAACTTGGAGTATTTCCCATCAAACTGTATTTTAAAAATTGTTCCTTTTGTCAAAAATCTTGTTCCACTTAAAATCAAAGTCCATATTTTACGCAGCCCCTGTGTGGTAGACGGTTTAACGTCTTGTGCCTGATCACATGGGACAGTACATGCTGGAAGGAAAAATTAAACAGCTTGGTTCATGTAGGAGGGCAGATAACAGGAGACTGGCGTACTCTACCAAACAATATGTAGGTACGTGTATAATGTAAACTTGGTCTAACAGCTCTGCGAACGTGATATGAGTTCAAACAGCCAAGCCGAGTATAAAACGCATGCCCCATATATATTGTATTGTGATATAGGGCCCACTGAACATTATTCATGAGCCTCACTTCGTCAGAAATAAAAAAAATATACTATTTAGTCCCTGGAAATCATAAATTAATGTTATGCTCTTCTGGAATGAGACAGGGTTCTTGAATTATATGTTGTTAATAAATCTATTGATCTTCAATGGCTTGAAATCTGTTTGAATAAATTAACAAATAACCTTAGAAATAGTATATGTTTTTTATTATTTTTGGCCCTGAAGAAATACATCAATGTCCATTGCTTAACTATCATTTCTGAATACAATATTAGTGAGAGTGTTATAAACTAATATTCCTGTTTTGAGCATCAGAACATTAAAGAGAATTAAAAATACAAAAAACGCTCCTGAAATAAATAGACGTGTGGACGTATTGATACAATGTAAAACCATATTATGAAACGCATTCAAATGAATATTGACAGAGATATGGTTGTTGACGCACTAAACACTGCGAAGGTTGATGAAATTTTATTGAAATGTGTATCAGTAATGAAAATCAAATGAAAGAGGGTGTATTAAAAACTTTTTTTTTGTATTTGGATACTAATATTTTCACTGTTTCCTGATTCGTTTCTTGTGGGTTAAAAATTATCTTTATGATTTTTTTTTATGAAATAACTGTCGTTTTGGTGGGTCAAACCGTTCGAACCAGCACCAAAACCATTTAATAATGGTAGACATTGGACATAGAAGCTCTGTCGTTCTGAGATAAAACTCTCAACATTATCCCTTCAACCCATGAATGGCCTAATAATACTCGGTAGGGGTTTTGATGCATCCCCCACCTTTTTTAGCGGTATCAAATACCAAAGATTACTTTCACAATTAGCCCTTGATGATAAGTGGGCACCAAGAAGCAGATAGAAACCAAACCTCGAAGACCGATGAAAGCACATCTACATGAAACCTAGCCTACAAACCCCCTTCTCTAACGAGGCGCCTAGAGGATCGTAATCTAGAACGCTATGCCAACACCACTCTGGAAGCCGCTTTCGTGACATAGGAAAATATATCAATACTTACTCGCTGGCCACACAAGGAAGGTGAGGATGGTGAAGACAAAATATTCCTCATAAAAACTATTGCATCTTCACACGAACTATGTGTTTCCCTATGAGCTTATATTTTGGGTTTTAATGTACTCCAGTAAGGGAAGGGTGTAAATCTTCCTATAACTAGAAGATTACTTCTTTCAGTGAAAATAGATTAAAATAATTATTCAGGTTTGGAATACAATTCAATTTAAATGAAAATTCCACACCGCATTCATAAATCTGTTCAGCTTTTCATGTCAGTGCGCTCCATAAAACATTCATTAAATTTTTACCAAAATCAGGCCTTGAATTAAATATGCCTTATGGGAAACAAAGATTAAATTAAACTGGGACGTGATGCGGCATGAGTTAATACTTTTCGTTTTAATACAGGCAACAGAAATAAATTCATGTGCGGTGTGGTAAGCATAGAACAACGGTAGAAGTGGTAATTGAAAAGGTCATTGCATATACGCTGAATATGTTCTATATTTAATTTTGACTCATCTCTTTTTCATGGAGCACGACGTAATCGATATAGGATTAAAAATCACTTAGGGTTGGTTTTGCGGGCACGGGGGATGCAAAACTTTTCCACTGATTGAAACACACACTGATATGTATTTGACAAGGGGGAAATATTTCTCATACGGTTTTACGATTTTTGTTAGCTTGTTTAATGCTCCACCAATAACGTTTACAATAATCGCATTAAATTTTATTGACACACTTTAAATTAAAAAAAAAAAAGGTTTTTTATAGGTTAACATGCTATCATATTCCTAATTGAAGGATATCTAAATCGTTATTATAACCTCTTGGTCTTATTCAAACTCATTAATTAATCTTATTTTACTTAGGCTTACACAAAGAAAGTTGGACATTTGCACCCTGCCGTGATCTCTGAATTGCTAGTTACTAATATATTACGACTAATTAGTATAGAATTAAATTTATGAATGTTTCATGCTATATATATATATATATATATATATATATATATATATATATAATAAAAGAGCTAAGTTGAAGAAATGTGGTAAAGCTCCTTGTAAACAGGCAATTCGTAGGTAATGGCATTACAGAATTAATTTCGCTTAATAAGCAGTTGTATATCTTTATTAAGTATAATTCGTTTTATTCCTGTTATATACAGTCCATTGTAATCCAATATGTATTATTTAATTGATATATTACAAGTAGAATATATTTAATGCCCCTACATTAAGTAGCCATTTAAGATCTATAATTCTATGGTGTTAAAACTCCAGTTGTTGTTTTCTTTTTCTTTTATGACCTTATATAACGGAAACATTATTATTATTACTATTATTTTTTATTCAGCATCAATATTATATATCACCGTTAGAAATGTTTACTATAATCCTTTTTTGAATATTTTAATATGTACTACAGCATACCCAAGTCGTGCTAATATTATATTAGCAATTTTTTAATTATTATATACTCCTAAAATAATGTAGTGCGATTTACTGGAAAAGAATTCACTGACTTTTACTGACTCACTCTAGATTCTAAACAAAATAGAATAGGATAAATTGAATTTTGATGTAAACTTTCTTCGTGGTGGCCGTTATTCGGCATTGCAGACCTTCCAAAAATTATCACATGTACTATCGACCTGCTGCCAATTAATTTTGGCTTGGCAAAGATAGTAATTTCTAATAAGACACTGATTTATTTTCACATTATAGAGATATTGTTAAGGGAATATTAATTAAAACACCAATAAAATTAAAATTCATTGTATTCCTCAATGGTTGATAATATCATTGTTCGGAATGTAAACAAAATATGCCACGTATTAATTTAAATAATTCTCGATAAAATTACTTGGGGAAAAGATCGGTAATTATAAATGAATAATATAAATTTTACTTCATCGAATTTTAATAAAATCTGGGATTTTTTCTCCAAAATTTAAAGGGGAAGTCATAATAAACTACTTATCATTTATTTTGATAAAGAATAGTATCATTAACAAGAAAACCTATAACAGCATTATTCCCAATGGGATAAACAATTTTTTACGAATACTAATATACCAACTCAATTCTACTCTTCTGAACATAGAACTACACGTAGCTTGCAGAAAATAATCCAATAACGATAGTTTATAGGAATATGTCTCCCCTGATCGGTGCCAAGATGTGCAAGCTAAATCGAAAAAACCTTTAAAACAAGAAGTCTCCTGAGTCTGATAATACTCGTTTGGAACTGCTCAAACATGTAGGGGCAACAATCGTTTGTAGCGGTGACTCACATACTAGTAAGTGAGTCGTTCAGTAAAAAGAACGTAACCTCGCAGTATAAAAATAATACCAGACGTTTTAAAATATAGTTAATGAAAAATGGTGAATTTATATTGCGAGTGCGAAAATTTTATCTGGTGTTTTGTGTTAGCTGTGGCTGTTCTATATTAGATGTGACTGTGTTAAGTGGCTGTTGAAACTGAACAATTGTAAATAGTGAAAATAGACTTGTTATGTGTAAATATTTCGTCTTCAAAAAGTTACTTGTTTTATTGTTTTTAGCAGATTTCCCTTAAGGGAAATCAGCTATTGAGGTTGTACTCACGACGCGATTTTCGAATTTTTTCTTCAAATGTCCAATGATCCTACCCAGGAGATGACGAAAATGAGGTCCCTTCAAAACTGTATATATATATATATATATATATATATATATATATATATATATATATATTTGTCTGTTACCGCTCTAGCGGTCGCAATTTTTGTTTTATCGTTATCAAACTTGGTATATAATCGTTTTATACAAAAAGAAAGATCAAGTTCGTTAATGGCTGAAATCGGACCGGAGGGAGGAGGGGGGGGGGTTAGAGGGGGGATTCTCAAAAATTCGAAATATCTCCGTTGTTATGCATCGGATCGAAATATTGTATAGAACCAATCTTATTGCAAATTAAGTTTACTATAAATATTGTTATATACATTTGTTCTCTATCTTGAATATTAACCGAGATATTTGCATTTTTATGAAGTCGAGGGACACGTGGCCGGGTATCGTTCGGATTAGTTCGGCCGTTTTCGTAAGTGTTCGGCTCTAGTGGAAGCTTCTTCTAACCTTACCTGTCGTTTCTAACCTTACCTTACCTTCGTTAATTTGTGAGATTTATGCAAATACGTTCTGTTCATCCGCCACCCCCCTTCTTTAGTTCTTGGATCACTAAAATTTGAGTTATTAAAATATAAATTACTCTTACAAATCAGAAGTCGTTCCAGTTGGGAATTTATTAAAATTAACAGAAAGATTTCTCATTACCGTTTGTATATACTCATGGTGGTGTTGTGTTACTAGTATGCAGATTTCTCTACTGTAAAACTTCACATGGGAAATCTGCTTAGTTTACGCAGCCCCTGCGTGACGGACTTTTAAAATACATGTTGTGAAAC
The DNA here is from genome assembly GCA_019009955.1 of Riptortus pedestris. Classification (NCBI taxonomy): domain Eukaryota; kingdom Metazoa; phylum Arthropoda; class Insecta; order Hemiptera; family Alydidae; genus Riptortus; species Riptortus pedestris. Next base: position 37,187,025 of record CM032233.1, read on the forward strand.
AAGACTATCTATTTTCCCTCAGTCCACGAAACGTTCATGAGTTTTATAAGGCGACAGGGATATAGAGGAAGGAAAACTAAAATGTGAAACTTATAAGGGCATAGCACCTCTGGTTACAGCGTTTAATCTACTGACGGCGGTCATCCCTTGAATGCAAATGGTGATGAAAGAAATAAGGATAAATACCAGTGATGTGGTCGACATCAGTTCTTATCTTCGCCATTAGGTAGATTTTAGAAAATGTTCGTAACGACGAGAATGCTTGAAATAAGCCGATTTCACATAAGAAAACGGCGGATTAATTCGTATCATTTTGTATTTTCAATTTCTCCCCTGACCAAGAAAAGGAATAGGGATTTGTTGAAGACAGAACACAAATAGCTCCGAAAATATACAAAGAAAGAAGTATACGTTTTTGTTTCTTAAGACATTTTTTTTATTAGCAGATTTCCCCTGAGGGAAATCAGCTTTTGAGGTCGTTCTCATGACGCGATTTTTGAAACTTTCTTCAAATGTCCATCAATCCTACCCAGGAGATGACGAAAATGAGGTCCGTTCAAAATTATATATATATATATATATATATATATATATATATATATATATATATATATATATAAATTGTATAGAATCAATCTTATTGCAAATTAAATTTACTATAAATATTGTTCTATACATTCATTCTCTATCTTGAATATTAACCGAGGTATTTGCATTTTTATTAAATTTGGGCCGATAACGGATGACTGTTTCCCGCCAAAAGCTAGTTCGGCCCTTTGCCGCAACTGTTCGGCTCTCGTATGGAGACTTCTCTATTGTATAACTTCACGTGGGAAATCTGCTTAGTTTACGCAGCCCCTGCGTGACGGACTTTTTTAAATTGATCATCTCAATTAACGTTCTTTGATTATCAAAGAATATTAACGTTAGACATGAGACCATAACAATTAAATATTTCCAATTTTAGCTAATTTATGTACATCAAATATGATATTTGTAAAACCTGGGAAATCGAACTAACATTTGATAAAATTTATAATATGTATGTATTACTGATTGATTATTTTAACATTGAAATATACAATATTATTCTTTTGGCAGGAAATGTAGTTTTTTGATGCCGGAGGGAAACTTTCTTATCCTCTAAAGGAATACAGGAAAGGAGTGGGAAAACCTATTTTCCCTAAAGGTAACTATCTTGCTTTAAAGGTAAGTATATTTTGGTTCCATCTAAAGGGTATTGATAAAAGATTTACATGGTAGGGAAGACTCTTGGGAATTCGGGCCAATAAAGAATCCTTTATACTATATGAAAGGGTGAAACTAGTAAAGTTAGAGCCCTATACATTCCAATCAAACTATGCCCCTGTAATTTAATAGTACTCAAAAATTATTATTAGAGCTGTTAAATTTATTATATCCTCGCCTTCTATTATACTTTCCCTTTTTAGGTACATATCTCCAGTTTATAGAGGAATAAAGAAATATGTATATATATATATATATATATATATAGATATACAGATAGATAGATAAGGAAGATAGATATAGTGGGATGGGGAGAGAGAGAGCTCGAGAGAGAGAGAGAGAGAGAGAGAGAGAGAGAGAGAGAGGGAGAGAGAGAGAGAGAGAGAGGGAGAGAGAGAGGGAGAGAGAGAGGGAGAGAGAGAGAGAGAGAGAGAGAGAGAGAGAGAGAGAGAGAGAGAGAGAGAGAGAGAGAGAGAGAGAGAGAGAGAGAGAGTAGAGAGAGAGGAGAGAGAGAGAGAGAGAGAGAGATAGAGCGAGAGAGAGAGAGAGAGAGAGAGAGAGAGAGAGAGAGAGAGAGAGAGAGAGAGAGAGAGAGAGAGAGAGAGAGAGAGAGAGAGAGAGAGAGAGAGAGAGAGAGAGAGAGAGAGAGAGAGAGAGAGAGAGAGAGAGAGAGAGAGAGAGATCCTCCAATGATACTAAATTACTATGAATAAAACTTACCGGCTTTGAAAATTAATTTCATAGTATGATTGAATGCTGACTGAACTCCTAAGACTATATTGTCCATATATCACTGCGCGTCTTCGTATTCTATTTCTTGAGAATATATTTTTTTCGTCTTGAAAACTATACTTCATTTGACACACAATCCTAATTCCTAATATAAATATCTTGATTAATGACCATATTCATATAAATGATTAGAACATTCACAAACAAATGTGAAATCGATATATAGAATAAAACCTTACGGTAGCATCGTAAAAAGTTACATTTGTGAGATTAAAAGAAATCTTATATGTGTTATTGGCTGAAAGTAGTGAGATATAAGTTACAGTAATAGGAGCTTATACGATTCTTAAACTATATATAAAATTGAAATAATATTAAAGGCCAAATCTGACGTGATTTCTACTTGTCTGAGAAATTTGATTTGCTAGCGCCTCCTACAGCCCAGATTCAATTTTACAGATTGCCTTGGTCAGCTGAAAGTGAGCACGTTTCTTTATCTCTAAGCTTATAATCCTTACACAATTCTCAGTGGTATCGGACGACATTGTGGTTTTATTTATCATAATTATTATAATTCATTTCTGTTGGTCTGCCAGTTTAGTTAAGTCTCTGTTTTTTAAATATATCTTTTATACAATTTAAATGAAATTTATTAGTCATTATGAATCAAGAACCACGACTACTCACATGAAAATCTGAATGATTATGAGTATCTATCCCTTCACAGATCCTTTAGTTTTTGCTTCATATTATACAAAATCCTATAACTCTGTATTTAGTAGTTTTTAATACTAAATTTAAACGCTAAAAAATCACCTAATCTAAATATATATTTCAATTAAATTCATGTATTCAATTAAAATCATTCACGCACATAAGCTAAAGAGAAATTCAATTATTCCAACTCAAACCATAATCTCTCCTCTCAGCACTTTAGCACTGCAAAATCTCTGTCCTTTGATGAGATACAATCTTTATATAGCTTTTTGCAAACAATCGAGAAAATTAGTTTGACTATGTCGGTACAGAAAATCACCAAGGTGCTTGTTTTGAGAAAAGTACTCCTAGGTTAAATTAGAAAGAAACAAAAACAAAGGTGCCTAAAACTTTCTTACATATTTGTATTTTAAGTAATGATTTTTACCAAAACAATTGTTAATCAAATGTCTTTCAATTATTTTATAAGTTACGAGAAACACATATATTATAATTGCTTAGCTTATTCGGAATTTAAAATTTTCAATGCATTATTATATTCTCCAAATTTAAAAACACTGAAATGGTTACGGTAAGTTCTATGTTCATATACTATAACTGGCGACGCAATGATTTAAATTATTTAGAATTCATGGCTCTCATTCAGCGGAAACACAGGCCGAAAATTATTATATATTAAATTTATAATAGAACTTTGACAGATTTAAGCAGGATCACACCAAAATATTTCATGAGATATGGAGTAAATAAGGCGCAATGTACAAACCACACATTAACCCTGATAATTTAATTGAATCCGAAATAAACTTAGCTTTTTATTGATTACCAAAAATAGAATGAAAAGCATAGATTTTGATATCTAATACAAAGCTGGATTATTCCTCTTTCTTTAGTTTTCCGGATAATTTTTTTGTCAATTTAAAGAAAAGAAGTAGTATCGGTCAAAGTTTTAGAAGCAAGAATAATGAAGAATGTAATCCTTCAAATATAGGTAATAGCAACATAAGCAAAACCGGTATGAGCATCATTTGATTAATTTGACAATAGGAATAAAAATAAAAATATTTTAAAATTGAAAATTTCTTGACATAGAAAGTTCATGAGATCAGAGCTAGTAACAGTGATACAGTGAATTTGAACTCAAATCGATAATAGAAATTAGAATGTTAAATACGAATATGGAACTTGTTAAATATTTATTATATGATTATAAAGCAAAATTAACTAACAGAATTAAAATAAAAGGCCGATGTAGCAAAGACAATAGCTTTAGTTATATTTTGGTAATATAACTAAAACTCATTCCCAAACAAAATGCCAATAAATATAGGGTATATAACGAAGTGTGGGTGAGATTCTGATCAATGTTGTACAGGGTTTCTTTTTGCCTTCTAAATGAGACAATTATTAACAATAAATCAGAAAGGAGTAGAGGAAACACATCAACTCGGGATCAAACCTATTAGAAGAAATTCCTACAATGCAGATTGGTGGTGAGCAGGTTCATCAGCACTATCTCATTACCCTTGAGTATTGCTGGTCTGGTATCCATCCACCCCTTTTTAGTTTTGGATCTCTTGGGTGCTAGGGATGTTATTCGACTCTTATTTCTTTTTTATGGTTATGTTTTAAGTTTTTTTTTTTCTTTTATATATTATTATTTTAACAAGTAAAGATATAATTAACTGAGTACTTGTTACTTATAAAGTTCCTGGCATTTATTTTATCTACTCATTTAGTTAGGCTAGCCATTTCATTTCGAGAAAAATTCTTTATTCATTTTAGTAAAATATGTTATATTTTTTAAAAAAAAGCATGGAAATATAACGTTATTTAAGAAAGAAGGAAGGAATGCGTGCAATTATATTTCCAACAATTAATCAAAATTTCATGAATAAACAATTTCTCTCGAATATATGTTTGCGCTTAACGATTAATCTCAATAAGTTTTTCCTTTTTAAAAAGTTCTAAACTGTTAGATCACGTGGATGACTCAGCCGATGAAATGTATGTTTTAAGGATATACAAACTATTACTTTTGATTGTTACTATGCTTTTACTTGTGATATTACCAGTTATTATTATGCAGGTTGCATAAAAATAAGTACAACTGAGTATAAAAAAATATAGGCATTGAATATTTGAAAAAAATGTTCACAAAAAGAAAATCATGTATATTTTCTTTTGATTGAATTAATAAACAAAACCGTCAAACAAGGGCAATGTATACTAAGCAGATTTCCTACGTGAAGTTTTAGAATAGGTAAATCTACTTACTGCTAACACTTAACACCACCGTGAATATATTAAATGAGATGAGAAATATTTCAGTCAATTTTAATAACCTCCCAACGGAAAGCGTCTGAATTCTAAACGTACAGGTATTCCAACCTGTCACACCTGAACCGGAAAGTAAAAAACAATTACTCAAATATATCTGAATATAGCATATTAATTATATTTGATTTAAAAATATTTACTATATCTAGTATTGTAATTTATCATGAATCAGAATAATTTTTATCTCAATAACTCAATTTTTTGTAATGCAAGAACTAAAGACGGGAGGGGGCGATTAATAGAACGTATTTGAATGTATCTCGTATAATAGAGGTCTCTTGAAAACAATATTTGGTAATTAGGCTTCAAATAAAGTGGTTTGTTATATAACAGTGTATTATTTATGTGAAATGAGCAGGAGTGGGGGTTTGCTGAAGGCTGAAAACTAAAAAATGCAAATATTTCGGTTAATATTCAAGATGGAGAATGTGTATGACAATATTTATAGTACATACAATTTTAAAGAAAATTGGTTCTATATAATTTTTAAATCCGACGTATTATAACAGAGATATTTTGAAATTTCAAATTCCCCCTCTCTAAACCCCACTCTCACTGGTCTGACTTCAACCATTAACGAGCTTGATCTTTAGTTTTATTTAAAACGTTTAAATATCGAGTTTGCTAACGATCGAACAAAAATGGCGACAACTAGAGCGTGAAAAGACAAATATATATATATATAATTTTGAATGGACCTCATTTTCGTCAAATCTTGGGTTGGATCGATGGACACTGAAGAAATGTTTCGAAACTCGCGTCATGAATACGACCTCAATAGCTGATTTCCCTTGTGGGAAATCTGTTAAAAGAAGGGATATTCAAAGACGGTGGAGTGACTTGCCATCCACGTGACGCTGGAGGGTCAACAAGAAGTGTGATAAAGCAATTATGTATTCTATAATACTTTATTTAGTAACGTGGCGAGAATTTCCGTGTTAATATTTTCGAAAGAAAGTACATACACTGTCTAAAAGAAATAATCCATCGTTCGTTGAATATTGCGAATTAGACTCTAATGTATGCTTGTGGTGAGGTATCAGCAGATTTCCCTTAAGGGAAATCACCTATTGTATAGAAGGTCATATGTGTATAGAATCAATCTTATTGCAAATTAAATTTACTATAAATATTGTTATATACATTTATTCTCTATCTTGAATATTAACCGAGATATTTGCATTTTTATTAAGTGTGCGCGGATAATGGAAGAGATGAGATCGGCTAACTTCGGGTCTAGTCGTGAGTTTCTGCCAAAAGCAAGTTCGGCTATTTCCGTAACCGTTCGGCTCTCGTGAAATTTCTCTATTGTAAAACTTCACGTAGGAAATCTGCTTAGTTTATGCAGCCCCTGTATGACGGACGGATTTTTTAATTTTCTACCGATATTTTTAGAAAATACAGAAAAAAAGACTTTTTTGTAGAATGATATATTAAAATAACCATTCATTTCTAATTTCCAAAAACCGCTGTTATAGTAGAAGTAAATTTGCATCTTTTATCGTTATCGCTTATAATTTTATAAAAGGGGCAATCCACAGAATGGATTTTTAAAAGAAATAGACGAGAGACTTAGGGCTCTATTAGGAGAAGACGGCCGGTCATTCCTACATCTTGTCCTGGCCGGCAAGTCTTCAGATAAATTGAACTAATTAGGTCAGTTAATTAAACGGAATTAAGCAGGTTTGAGCCCCGTGGTGTACGGCCTACCTCCTCTCCAATCCTCTTCCCAATCCCTTTTCTCCTTCCTTCCTGACGACTATTCCTCTGTCGCCACACCCCAAATTCAATATCAGTATAAATTGAGACAATTCTCTAATATGTTTTCCATCTAAATTGATAGGATTCTCCACTCGTTCTAAATTGCACAATTATCTACGACAATATTTTGTGCATTCGTAAGACGTGTACAAGTAACGGACAGAAGAAAGATATAAAAGTCCGTCACGCAGGGGCTGCGTGAACTAAGCAGATTTTCCACGTGCATCACGTATTTGCATTTATGCCAAAACGTGAATGTTCAAAAAGAACAATATTTGGCATTTAGGCTTAAAATAAAGTGATTCACAATATAATAGCTTCTTGTTAATATGACACGAGTAGATGTGGGGGTATACTTAGAGTCAAAAACTAACAAATGCAAATATCTTGGTTTGCACGTACATAACAATATTTATAGAACATTACATCTACAATAAGATTGGTTCTGTATAATGTTTCGAACCGACGCATAATAACGGATATATTAATAATTTACGAACTTCATCCCTCTAACGCACCTCCCACTTGTCGAATTTCAGTCATTAACTTACTTGACCATTAGTTTCACATAAACCGTTTAAATATCTAGTTTGGTAACGATAAAACAAAAATAGCGACTGACAGAGCGTTAACAGACAAATATGTATATATGTATGTATATGTATACATTTATGAACGGACCTAATTTCCTTGGCAGGATCGATGTACATTTGAGAAAATGTTTCGAAAATCCCGTCATGAATACGGCGTCAATAGCTGATTTCCCTGTATCTGCTAAAATTAATGGGCTTGAAAATAAATACATAGGGATATTGTTTAATAAAAAATGGTGGATGTTCGTATGGACGCTACATTAAAATGTGACTTTTTTCTCACCAATTTTATTATTGATCTACCTTTTTCACAGCCTTTTGTGGAAAGTTACACTTAATAATTATTGTCCTAATCTCCACAAGCTAATAAATGTAGGCCAAGTTAGCAAAGGCTTGTAATCAAAATAAAATAAAATCAATCGTTTAAGAATTAATAAATAAGGAACAAACACTGTGTTAGCCTGCTAAACGAACTATGCATCATATATATTTGTGATTTGAAGCATATAGGAGAAATCTACGTAACGAGCCCGAAACGTACAATTGCTAATGCATTGAGAAAATTTCCGACAATATAGAATACGGCGACACTTTGTAACCCCAAATAATAAAGGTTCTCAATTAAAAAGAACGCCACCCAAAACCTAGCTGCAAGAAAGACCCTAATGTTTGAATGATCTTGTACCCGTATACTTACTACGTCTGTATTCTGTAATTAGAACGAGCTGGAAACATAGGACATAACATAACTAGGGACACTTATCTCATCCAATTAGCAAAGCTAATTTTGTCTACAACATTATCTGTTAAACTGCTGTAAAAGGACGTTGCAGTGGGAGATATTTTAGAACTGTGGTCTCGCCAATACATCTATATGACGTTGAAAGATGGCCCGTTACGAACAATTTATTTATCTATTTAGATGTGTCACAATTTGTGCGATTCACACTATTTCTTGACGTTATAAAAATAAAATATACGGTAAAGCCACCTTATGTCGTAAAATATCTAGAGTAGACATATGAGCAGAAAGTCAGTTCAACTTAAAAAGGAGGCTAACATAAAGTGGGAAGCGGGATGGCATCAGGCATTCAAGTAATCAGAACAATAGAACAGAAGAACTAGTTCATGCTTGTTTGAGACATGGTCATTCACGGATAACACACGAACACCTCATGACTAGTGCTGAACTAACATTATGTACACTATGTAATGGACAATGAACTATCAAACACTTACTCACAGAATAATTAATAGCTGACAAGAACTTACCTCCCAACCTTTTAGAACTAATACACGACAACATCCCATACACTGCGACAATCATGAAACATCTCCAAGAGACACATATTTACCACCAAATTTAACTGCACACTAAAATATTGAAACGTAAATTTAATGAACCAACGATCTGTCTTTCCTGAGATAATGAAGTTTCCATGAAATAGTGATGGAAAAATAAGACGAGGTTGGTTAATGAACAACGGGAAACGGCAGAGACTATAAATTTATTTCATAGAGAACTTAACAGGAGGTGGACAGTTGCAATGATTTGAGTATGTGTTTCAGTTTGATGAACCATGGTGTGGAACTCAGAAAGCGATGGGCTAAGTCCCTAGTGATAAGAATCCCATTTTTCACAACTCAATTAAATATAGTGCCTTTCTAGATAGAAATTTAATACATACACGAGATATTTTAAGCATAATATATAATTAGAGCATTTGACTGGGTAATCAAATGCATGAGGAATATAAATGAGTAATATTTCTTTGAAATATCGGTTTAGAGGAAATACATATTAATGCTCAATATCAAATTATTTTTATTTAACTTTATACGACCAAAGTGCTTTAAGTCTCAATAAATTGTAAGGATTATCTTCTTTTGAAATTCAAAAGACATAACCGATTAATTTGTATAAATGTAACGGACATCTGTTTGATGTATACACATACGACCCAGTAGGCACGTTGTTAAAGTAGAAGCATAGTTCAAATCCCTACTAAGGAAAATATTTTTCTTTAACAAAAAAATATTAGACAGCCTAGGTCGCTTCTTTCTTCGTCCATTTTACCGTCTCTATAGCCACTGGGTTGTTTATTTAAGAAAATCCAACTTTCACGATGAATTTCATGAAACGTGAATTAAAACTTGTTCACTAGGTTCATGAGTAATTAAGCAGTAATCCACATTTTGCAGTTATTTCTCAAAACTATTTTCCCTTGGAGTCGAAAGTTGAAAACCATAACTATATTCTGTATTTTCTTCACTATTTAAAAAAATGCGGTAGATATTGATAAAGATTTTTAGACAAATTCAGATTTAAATTAAATATTTAGCTAATTCAAGCGCCACTGTCATAATTCCTTGGCTGCAAAATTAATTTGGCACCTTTCTTTGCATTGAAAAAATATGAGAAGAGTAATTAAATTCATGGGTTCAGTTTTCAGTGTGTAAAACAAAATAGATACACAAAGAGAAGAAACCCCTGAAAAGGTTATTACGATAATAATGAACAATGAACGTGGTATTTTCTTGGCAATAAACCAAGCTTACGGAAGCAGCTAGCATCAAATTAAAAAGTAACACTATACCCTGAATAGACGAAGTCGTTCGGCACACTAGACGCTATGACAACCAATAATTTAAAAATAATTTTAACTTTAAAAAAAAAAAAAAGGTCCATCCTAAGAAAACATAATATTATGCGATTACCTTATAGAATAAAAATGGTTACACTAAACGTACGGAATGACCTAAATTATTCTGTATAGAATAGTAGTGTATATAGCGCTGAAATACAATTTGTGTGTATAAAATTACAAACCCATGAGAAAGTAATACTTTATTTCCTAATGAGCCTGTGAGGTACATTTTATTATAGGAGGAATTAATCAGCAAACTTTAACATCACTAGTTACATAACCATAATACATTCACAGTAAATTACACTAATGTTATTGTATAAGTTCGTATTGCAGAAGGAAGCAAATTTCAGGTTTTGAGAAAAGAGAAAACGTCCGCGAATGAAGTTATCAAAGGGTGAAATAACCTATGCTCCGAGGTAATAGAAAATAATGAGTATCCTAATCGTAAGTCAATTCTTATTTTAATGATGTAAACATTTTTTCTCAAATAAAAATTGAGAAATAATTCTTGAACCACTAAAAGCCATTCAAGCATCTATGAAGTAGAATTAGATATATCTTTTCCATTTATTGGTCCCATGTTTCCGTCTACCTGTGTAAAAGGCTAATTAATACTAGTCATATATTTATGAACCTTATTACACTGAAACATATCTGTTTATTTTAGTAATTTTATTCAATTTCCGGAAACTGTAGTATCATTAATGTAGAAGTTGTGTATATATTATTTGGTATTTATACAGGGTGAGGCATATTAACGAGCGATTTAAAAAAACGCGTGAACCAAGCTGCGTTGGATGGAGGTGGAGGGGATAGCGTCAGTTACGTTTGGAGCGAAATAGCATTTAGTCACAATGGAGCGCTGGACCCCACAGCATCGTGCGTACGCTGTCAAAGCATTTTATCAAAACGGTAGTTCATACCAGTTAGCACGTCGTGCATTCCGCAGAATCTTATTCCGGGGTTATCTTAAAAGTAAAGTTTACCAAGATAATCCTCCTCGAACAATTGAAGCCCTGAAAGAGCGGATCCGGCAGGAAGTTGGTCAAATCCCACTGGCAATGCTACGCAATGTGATGAGTCACTTCAAGGTCCGGCTCGAGGAATGTGTGCGTCTAAACGGACGCCATCTTACTGGAGTTATTTTCAAAAAATAACAGACATTTTACTGTTGCAGAAAATGCTTTTTCATGTATTTTAATATTGTGATATAAACATATTTTTGTAACAAAATGTTTTTATTTAACAGTCTTTTAAAAATCGCTCGTTATTATGCCTCACCCTGTACTATTTAATTTTTTTTTTTATTTGTAGACATAGTTAGGGTAATATTTATGTATGATACAATCAATGGATGGACAATGGATTCGTTGTTGCTATTAATGCTACTTTAAAATAATAGACTATGGCTAATGTGATACGAGATTCACGATCTAGGTACCTGTAGATCTCCTGCTTGCTCTCTCTCTCTCACACACGGCGGCCCATCAACTACTCATTCTAACACAGGGATTAGTCGACACTGGTTGGCATATGGTTTACTAGCTGAGTCAGTTCATGCGTCCCGATACTTGTTTCGGCTGTTCCCAGTGACAATCTCTTCTTCTGTGGGAAGCCGTTGTCTTAACGCCGTAAGTTGAAACAACATTTCTATATTGAGCCGTAGTGAAGAAGGGTAAGTTAAATAAGTAGTTCATCCTGTTTCCTGTGTACCTTATGCAGTTGTTTGGCCGAGATACAGGCTGAAAATTTCTATTGTAGGAGAGCGGTGAGATTCCTAATTCTTATTGGAATCTATTCCCTTTCCATTCATCTGCCTCACAATTGACTTGCTTTTTTTATCATTGCAATTGGTTCCGATGTAAGAAAATGTTATTATATTTTTTCTTCTTTGGCCATCTGCGCTCAATTTCATGCATTCTTTCATCATTATTTTGACGTGATATTTTTACCACAGAGGGAATCTTTCCTTGCAGTTATTTTTCTGGGTTTTACGTATTTTTTATCAGCGATTTATTATCATTTTACCCCAATGAGTATTTGTTATTTATATAAACTTATTTAACTAATAAATATTTACATAAACTGATTGAGTCGGTAGGTATTTTCTTTCCATAAGTATTTCAATATTTCTCAAACGTACAATGTTTGACGGACATTTTGTCCAAAGGATATCATGCAGTTCCTCATTAAGTTATTATAAATTTATAAACCACAAATTTCCACCTTGGCAATAAAATTACTTCTCCTTTCAACTCCTCTTATCTAAACATGATTCTAATGTTATCGTAAGTGAATTTGATACTGTGCTTACTGTGAATTTATGAAGGAGATCTATTAAAGTTTAGGGATAAAACTATTGTAGTAAATCAATAAATTATTTGTATATATTAAACTAATATAAAACGGTCACAATAAAAAAAAAATAACTTCAACATTTATCTTGGATCTTACAAACACTTAGCATATTCCATGCAACACCCATGCAATTTTTGACTCACCTGGAAACTGCCGCTTGGTGCTGTGTACATTATGCAATTTAAAGATACGATAATATTTATAAGGGATTATATTGAATTGCAAAACAAGTGAATACATTTTTCTAGTAAGGTAAAATATAGGAATTTTATAGGAAATTCCACAGCATAACTACAAGTAATTAGAACTCAGTTAAACCGTGAAAATGAAGAAGGCAGAGGAAGTCACGACTGGAATGAAGTTTTTTTTTTTTTCCTAAATGAAAAAAGAAGATATTTGTTTACGTATACATATGTATGTCTAAATATCTGTCGGTAAAGATAACCCATGTTTTACGGAAATGGCCCTGTCAGTGAATGCTAATGAAATGGAAAGCTGAAATTAAAGTTAATCACTTCATTAAGATTTAGATGATTGATATTATAAATTTTAGAATTTCGAACTTGATAACACGTGTTCAATCGTTAAATATTATAAGACAAATTAATTATATATATATTTATATATATATACATCGCTGACGAAACTCTTTATTTCCTTCTAACTAGTTCCAATCGTGATTAACAGATGTCTGGTTGGTATATAAAAATATTTAAACTATTATATATATATATATATGTGTGTGTGTGTGTGTGTGTGTGTGTGTGTGTGTGTGTGTGTGGACGAGTATGAAAGTCTTCGTTTACTATACTGTGCGATGACATTCAGAGTAAACGAGAAAGAATCTACAAAAACCCGTCAACCAGAAAACTGTGGAGAGGACGTTCAAATACAATAAAGCTCGATGATTTATTTTCCTCTCTATTTATATTCACGTTGATTACAATTAAAAAGCACTCCCCTCTGCTGATATAAAAAAAAAAAAAAAAGGTCTTCTGGAGCTTCATTCTCGAATACATCCTGTCAATGTATTTTTTATAAATAATTGTTATTTAAAATTGTATTTATAAAACTGAGATTTTTTTAGATGGCTCCAAGGAAAATGAAATGTGCAGGCTAAAGTAATTTAATATCTGTACTTTCAGACTTACCCTGACATTTTGGGGTTGCTGGATCATCTGCTAGTGTCTGTGGTGGTGGTTGAGCGATCATGACGTCACCTGAAAATGAACATTTATTTTTACGATTTCATGGAAATTATGCTAAGCTACACTTTCCTACAATCTATGCATTCTTCAGCCCATCTTGTTGACCAAGTTATGTCCTACAGAACTTCTTCATTTTTTTCTACTTGAAAACCATCAGATTTATTTTCGTTCTCGTTCTCTGCATTCAATGGACAGACGTGATTCCGGACACAGGACTAATTTGACATTATCTTTTTCAGCTCTTGGTCAAATATTTTGCATTTTTTCATTGAGTCTTTGTCTGAATTAGTTCCATTAGCTGCCAACACAAAATAGGATGTTATGTAATAAATAAATGGAATATATCAAGTGGTGAACACTTTTTAAATATACATAATTATTTTATATAACTAATTACGGATACAAACAATTAAATAGTACTAAAATTTTGAGATAATGATGAGTCTATTTCTAATTTGATATTTTTCGAATTTAAAGTTCTTAATTTTCTGGTTTTTAAAATCACATTAAGTAATCTATTTTAGAAACTTCCATTATAATTACAACGCAAACTTTTTTATATTATGAAAAACGATTGTAGACATTTTTGGTCACTTTCGAAAAAAAATTAATGAATTGATTAATTTTGCTTCATGAAAATTTGAAAAAATTAATTCCCATTTCCAAATTTTTAGTAGAACTTTATTGAAATTATAGATAACATTTTTTTTTGTATATGTATTAAGAGAATAAATATTATTAACAAGAATATGCTGTAATGTATTATCACTAGAGGAATCTGGATTTACTTTGAAAAACAAGATATATATTTGTCAATATCTCTGTTATCATTGATTGATTAATGGTAATGTCATTATGACAAAAGATAATATGCGTTTAAACTGGATAGTATTGTTACTTAGGTTGCAGGGAGGGCTGCGATCTCTTCCCCTCACCTAGCTTTATGAATATAAATGAAATTATTTTTAGGGTAACACTATTATTTAATTTCATCAGGTAGATAAATTATTAAAATAATATTTTGAATTAATAATTTAAGGAGAGGAATGTTGATAACTCTAATGCGAGAGCGGAAGATGACGGGAGGCTAAAACAGTTAATTGAGTTTACTTATTCACTGTGAAATGCTGGCATTACTGGGAGTGATTTCCAATGTGATTTTTATACTAAATGACCTTACGTACAAAACTATGCTTAAACTGTATTGGTTTTTGAAAGGAAATATGTTCATTATAGATGATATTTAATTGTTATAAATGCTACCCATGATTATGGTTTGAATTATTCAAAAACGGTGAGTCAAGAAGTGTCAGGGATAGATTAGAATTTCTATTCTATTAATACCCAAAAGGTACCTTTTAGGATTGGCTATTTCGGAAAATCATTACGTCGTGGAGGGAAGTGCAATTGTACACATTGAAGTCTTGCTATAAAAATACCATCATTAATCAGTCACCAATGATTTCCCGGGCATCGCCGGGTACCTTAGCCAGTCTTTCTAAAGAATAAACAATCTTTATGTACACTCGCCGGATGTGTGTGTGTGTGTGTGTGTGTGTGTGTGTGTGTGTGTGTGTGTGTTCTGTGCCTGGTCAATAGAATTTATACACCGTGAACGCCATCGTTACTAAACATTTTTGAAGACTCCATTTTTTGTAAATTTTTAGCGCTTCATATCTGCTCTTAGACTTGGAAGAATGGAAATCCAATGTATTCTCCTTATTTCATTGTTTTAATTCTAATCATTTTCATTCGCGTCTCCAAATTCACCTCAACTATTCGCAGATTCATCTAACGACGACCAGAACTATCTTATTATCTGTTTAGAAAATATGTTTGTCCTCTTGTAAGGCATTGCTATTCACATAATTAAAAAATAAATGAACAAACGTTAAATTCATACAAGAAACACAGTTGTTCCAAAATGAAAGCAATGCTTAAACTTCTGTAGCTGTACGCATTGCAGCGAAATGCACATATTTAAAAGCATGGCTTTAACTGCGGCAGCTAAAAGCTGTGGCATGCACACAGAAACGAAAGCAACATTTATATAATAACAATATTCATTGTGAATAAACGAACCTAACTTCCTTGGTGCTACCCTAATAAGATTGTTTCACAACAACTCTCAATGAACAGTGAACACCATTCACGAGTATAATCGAAAAACAATTTTACAGGCAGAAGAAAATGATCCAGACCTTAGATTTAAAAGTTTCTTGCGGAGTACCTTTAGTGTCCCAACCTCACGTTTAGTACTGTTGTTTTAGATAGTCTGAGTTCATGTACTGATTCCTTCTGCTAGACTCCAATACATTATTAAAACACATATTTATTTAATATACGAGCATTTTTGCGATCATTATGAACACAAAGTCTTATGTATGCTAAATACTTACTTACCACGAGGCACTAATACTATAGTTCAAAGTATGCGCCTACCACCATCTTGGGCCGTTTGCTGCAGATGAGAAGTACGTAGAGTTAGTAACCTTGAGAGAGTTAGGGATGTCCCACCACACTCTCCTGCACCTGCTTCTTTTTATAGCCTCAGCCCAGTGCCCGGTGTATGACACCAGATTAGCCGATCTAAATTAGTTAGTTCTGCGTTGCTCCTGAGCTATCATCCCTTCTCAGTAATGTTTCGGTGTAGTTTCTTCTCTTTATCTCTCACAACACAAGGAATGTTATTCTATTATAGTCTGAGAAAGCCTGCGTTTCGCTGTTTAGCATAACTGAGATATATAGACAGTTTTTATTTGTTTTAAATTGCACCATTAGATTCTTGGAAATTTTGCTAAATTAAAGATTTCTGAGTAGCCTAGGAACATCTCATGACTGTGAGAGTTATAGCTTGCATATTTCTTTCACGCGATTGCTTAGTAATACTAACTGAAGTACTATTCAAACGGCATATGAATACATTGGCGAAAATACTCTTAGTTTTATGTTCAGGATCTTAAGTAAATTTTTTCATCAGGAAATCGTTCTTCAGAGAAATCAACTATGGAAATTGTAATCATGTGGTTATTTTTCCTAGCATTCTCAAAATGACCAACATTACGTTGTAGATAACGTAAATTACAGACTATACTTTAATACTTCAATTGAAAAAGGGAGCGGTTAGCGCTTTTATTAAAATATATACCATTATTGAAACAACACAAAAGCTTATTTTACAATAATAATTTAAACATACAACATGATTCAAGAATATGCTTCAAACTCCCCATCACTAACAAATATTTCGAGAAAGGCGCACCATTTTCAGGAATGAAACTCTAATTTAATGCCTAAATTTAATAAGTCTATAAAAAAAAATCTAGGTTATAAAAGAACACAAGATTTGTGCTGTAAAAATGATTAAGTTAAAAATAATACTTCAATTCTGTCATAAAAATAGGTTAAATACATATGTTCAGTCGTCTTTTAAATTGAATTTCCCGCGCTCGCTGAGTTCACAAACCCGCCACACATATGCAGATCACCAAGGCTGTGGCCTACAGCGGAAACTACGTTGCAGCTCAAGAAGGCACCGGCTGGTTTCAAGCGGACCAGTTCAGTTGGGATTCACCCGTTACAGAGTTACAGTCAGTCTTTCATCTCAAGCTACCATCATATACGGATCACCGCAACTAGCTAGAAGACAGAATCTTATAGGAAACACAGAAAATAACAACGGAAGCAGACTCCACTTCAAGGAAAGTATATGTTTCCCGCAGGTACCTACTTCTAATAATGCTAGCATTATCTACGCAAATTATTAAATGAGTACTCACACAATATAGGACCGATCGATCATTCTATTGTATATATATTATTGGCTTGCCGCTAAATTATTTTATAAAGTTAAGTTTCCTTTTGTTTCTTTTTCAACCTCTATATCTATAAAGTGTATTATATGTTGCTTAATCAATTCAATATACTTGATTCATTGGAGAACTCGAATAGTGACTTGAGTTATTTCCCCTCATCTTTACATAAAATTAGTAAATATTTCAGTCTAATGCTCTCTTATTCTTGCCGTATAAAAAGCGTCCCGCCTTTACAACATATGTATATATATATATATATATATATATATATATATATATATATATATATATATATATATATATAATCAGGTCTCTTCAACATGGGGACCAGTTTCTCGCCATTTGTAAAATATGACGCCTTTAATAATTTAAGGCTAATAAAAGGCTTGTCAATAAATAAAATATGCAAGGTATATACGAAGAGTGTTATTAAAGTAGTAACAAAATGAATTTATTATATATAATAAAATTTAGTTTGTATATTAAAATTATATATAATAAAACTAAGTTTGTACATTAACATTATGTACAATAAAATTAAGTATGTATATCAAAATTATATATATATAAAAATAAGTATGTACATTCAAATTATGTATAATAAAATTAAGTATGTATATCGAAATTATATATAATAAAAGTAAGTTTGTAAATTAAAATTATATATTATAAAATTAAGTTTGTATATTAAATTTATATATAAAAAACTAAGTTTGTACATACAATTATATATAATAAAATGAAATTTGTGTAATACAAATAAGTTTGTACTTTAAAATTATATATAATAAAATTAACTTTTTATATCAAAATTATATATAATAAAAGTAAGTTTGTAAATTAAAATTATATATTATAAAATTAAGTTTGTATATTAAATTTATATATAAAAAACTAAGTTTGTACATTACAATTATATATAATAAAATGAAATTTGTGTAATACAAATATGTTTGTACTTTAAAATTATATATAATAAAAATAAGTTTGTACATTAGAATTATATACAATAAAATTACGTATGTACATTACAATTATATATTATAAAATTATGTATGTATATTAAATTCATATATAAAAAACTAAGTCTGTACATTAAAATGAAATATAATAAAACTAAGTCTGTACATTAAAATTACATATAATAAAATTAAGTTTGTATAATAATATAATATATAATAAAAGTAAGTTTGTACATCAAAATTATATATAATAAAATTGAGTTTGTACATCAAAATTATATATAATAAAAATAAGTTTGTACAATAGACTTATATACAATAAAATTACGTATGTACATTACAATTATATATTATAAAATTAAGTATGTATATTAAATTCACATATAAAAAACGAAGTTGGTGCATTAAAATTATATATAATAAAATTAAGTGTGTATAATTCGATTATATATAATAAAACTAAGTTTGTACATTAAAATTATATATAATAAAATTAAATTTATATATTAAATTTATATATAATATAATTAAGTTTGTAAATTAATATTATATATAATAAAACTAAGTTTGTACGTTAAAATTATATGTGATAAAATTAAGTTTTTATATTAAAATTATATATAAAAAAATTCAGATTTTATAAAATGTAATAATGGAATTCGAGTTATTTTTATAAGTATTACTTAAGGATGGAATTTAATAATAATTAGTAATTTTTATAAATAACTTGAAGTATTTGATGTCTTCTAATATGTTCTTTACCATTGCTTGAAAATAATTACATATTATGTTTAATTTTAGAAGCTTTCGTATGAATTTAAGTTACGAAAATTCTTACATCTCCAAATAAAAAAAAATAAATACATCTGATACTTGTTATGTTTATATCACATTGCTGTGAGAATTATAAATATCTGTGTTACATGTAGATGATATGATTATTTTTCATAACATTACTATTAGAAAATGAATAGGCCTGATTGATACATATAAAAAACCAGATTTTTTCAGCGTGATTGTCATTATTTTTTTTAATTTAATTTTTGGCCTATGGTCACACAATAAAAATGAGTGTTACCGAATTGGCTGATCATACTTAATTTTACAAATTGTATTCTATTACTGAAAAATGACCACTAGCATTTACGAGGAAATTTAAATTGCTTTAGAAATAGGTGGAAAAAAGGACAGTAAAAAAATATTTGAAAGGGACGCTAATTCATGAATGGAAATGGAGCGCGGCAATCTAAGTAGGACAATAGCCCTGGTACTTGTAGGGGCAAACAATCTCTATGCTCTGCCCAAAAATAAATGGGATTGCATTCATCGGCCTATTGTTCTCCTTGTTAGGTGCTTTCTCCTAATTAGAAAACACTCAATAACTAACGTATGTACGCTCCTTTTGTTAATAAAAACTTCTCCATTGTTATTAAGTTACTAATCATGATTTAAAAAAATTGTTCCGTTAAGATGTAAAAGCTTATGATAACAATAATGATTATGAAAAAACCAAAAACATTTAAATCTCTTTGATAATACTTTTTATATATGTGCCTCATTAATGTTTATTCATTTCATATCGTTAGGAGAAATATTTAACAATTATAAAGTAATAACCATTTAAAAAAAATATGAGTTCACCATAAATGGTTCTATAAATAACAAGAAATGTTTTGAAATTTCCATAAAAATATATCCGAATTCCTGGCGTTCCAGGAATTGCCTTCCCCCACCACAAATATGCGCAACCGCTAAACGAAAAATGTATAAAACCAATAAAAAAATGAGAAAGAACAGTTAGCAGGTAAGCTCCTGTAATTCCTCATGAAATTGACAATCAAAAATTTAATTTAACTGGATGTGAGTGGAAATTGTTCCATTGGCATCAGAAATCGTGGACAAACCCTATTTCACACAGACCGTGCAACACTTAAATTTCGCTTCTAAGCGAGTACCGTATATTGATCAATAGATAATTTTAATCTTGTGAATTAATTTATGAAAATGTTAAGTATTTCTGTTATATTTATTTATGCTTTTCCATAATAAACATCACATAGTAAAATAAGAATATTTCTATGTTTCAGAAAAACTAATGAGCCATAAAGAACGGAGTGTCAGAAATTCGTTGAAATGACAATAATTCCCAGCCGTTTCAATACGTAAGTTGCAAAAAAGTCGTTAGTTAAACCTGGGTTAATAGTAGAAACACTAAGAAATGCAGATCCGACTAACGGATCCAACCCAACTGATTATTTTGGAGATTTACTATTATTTTTTGACGCAGGAAATAATGAATAGCTATTTTGCAAAGATATATTGCAAACATAATGCTTCTTGGTTTAAAAAAGAAGGTTGAACTAAATGAATTATTGAATATTAGGACAAGGAACTAATTCACAATGAAGAAAACTTAATTGATTATTAGTGTTCTACAAATATGTATTATTCCAGAAGAATATGTATCTTATATTCCATTTGCCATTTAAATTTTAATGCGATAATATGATTTAAGGAAAACATAGATGCTGATAAAGAAAACCACCCGACCATATCATAGACAAAATGAATATAAACTTTGATTTAGATTTAAAGAAAACAGTTATCCCACTAAAATAATAAAGAATGAAATCCATAAAGCATATAAAAGCATTAATTTCTTCAACATCAAAAGCTTCAAAACGTAATTCTGAAATTTAAAAACTCAATGTCAAATATTTCTTAGTAAAACGAGGCGTATTTGATTTAATAAAAAATTCCGAGAATAAAACAAGAAATAGAGGGTTACATTAAAAGGAAATAAAAAGCAAAAAAGAAGAGGGATAATGAAAACTTAATGATTTGTTGCCAAAAGTAAAAGCATTTCCACGCCTCAATAAGAGATTTTCAACCTTCAATAAATCACAATCAATTCATAATTCATTATACCAATAATGAACTGGATAAACGTATTCTAATGAAACAAAAAGTGTAAAACAGTTAGTTGAAAATGTTAATGAATAAAAATACAATCATATTTCTCATTCATCCAGCATATTCCAGAGATTTCTCATTCCATTATTGCCCTAGAATCCGGAAAACTGAAACTGGTTCGGGAATGGGCTAGTAATGTAGCATAGAAATGTGAAAATAAAACTCAATGTGTTTTCTGTAGAATAGACAAAAAATTAAAGGTACCTATACAATTAATACTACATGGGGGAAATCCTCACTCCTGAATAAGTTCAGAAAGTATATTAATTTTCTTGAGAATAATTTCACGAAACTGCCTTAATATGTCACCCATTTAACTTTGACAGTTCAAAAACAAATCTTAAATAAATAAAGAAAAATAAACGAGTTACAGGGGACAATTTACGTATCATTAAAACAGTATTAAAAATATATTACCTTTATAATATTTGATAACATATCATTCTGATTACATAGTTGGTTAATAAGTATGACGTGAGTATGATGAATTTAAATTCAGCTGAATGACATCACTTGCTTCATAAAATCCCGTGATTAACGACCTCATCAGTGGGGAAGTATTGTTTCTAAATAGTAAGAGGGCGAGTACTTTAAAAGTCACGTGTAATTATAATTCCACCATTTTATTCTCTTTTGTTAATTGTAGATAGTTACTGATGTTTTTAATAGTTATTCATACATTCATGTTATTATTGAAGATATTGTTTTATTCTCACGGTATTTTATAACTTGTTTCAAATTAATTTATACCTGAAGAGATTTATAACTCCTGAAATGTAAGTATGAAGACCCTAATGTGAAATAAAAATATTCTATTATAAATGACATTTTTATCAAAACACCCTCAACATGTATGTATGATAAACTCAATGGTTTGTCTAAATTCTATTTATATATTCATGGATGTAAATTTTATGTGTCAGTTGCTTCTAAGTAGAGTGGTTTCAATATTTAAATTCTTCTCTCTACACACCCGTTTGTTTCGTGCACACTATATATAGCTCCATCTATTTTTATTAACTTTTATTTTATTTTTTTTAGCCGCAACTTGATTAGTGGAATTCACCAAAAACATTGAATAATCCAGATCAATATCAGCCAATATCTTTGAATATATTGTTGTTAGTAAAAAAAAAAAATTAAAATTAAATAATAAGTTGTACATAGTGTATTATTTCAGAATTGAAATATTATTTTGATTTTTTATTTCACAATTTCAGTTTCTAAAGTCTGGGAGATAGTACATATAAATGCCACAGTAGGATTAAGAGTAGTTTGTATATTTTTCATCGGAGTGGACTTGGAATACTGAGTCTCAAATTTTTTTTTTGTTTACGTATAAGTAAATTGATATTGTTAAGCAACTTCCTTTTTACTTCACTAACGATAACAGGACGGAATGTGACATAAAATTCAACTCATAAATCAATATACATCCTAGGTATTATTAGTTTTATAGGTACTTCATAAAATAAGCTTGTTCTCATCTAAAAATGTTAAAACTCTGTCACGGAAGGACTGCGCCAACTAAGTAGATCTCCTATTTATATTATCATGTTTTGAAGAATCGTTTACATTATTCCAATACAATAATTTAGAATTATAAACATTTATGTCCACCCTGCTTGTATTAATCGAAACAATATGCGTGGGTACATCTACCCTAGGTAAGCTAAAGGTAAAAGCACGAGTAGATGCAGGTTCGCCCCGTCAAGGGCTAACATTAGTTCACGAGCTACCCAAGAACGCACTATTGTCACAGCGCTTATGGATCAGCGGGAGCCAATCAATTCGGGAGTGACGTAAATCTTAAAGGTTTATAATGCTAACCGATAATAAATGCATATATATATATATATATATATATATATATATATATATATATTTATATATATTGTTACGGGCAATTTTTTTATCGTCGCCGATGACGGGTGATTAACACTCCAGTAGTCGCGCCTGATCTGTGAGATCGCTGATAGCTTTCATGTTCTATTGGCAGACACCCTTTGCGAAGGGACTAGTGCTTCGCTTTCTATCTTGCTTGAAGGGGACGCCGAGCCTAGCCAGACTAGTGCAGACCTTCAAGCATTTAACATAGAGTCGTCAGATTACGATCGATCTCCTAGATACAGCGCGACCTCTCCTGTAAGTATTTGTGTTTATTTTATAATTATTTTCCTTCATTGTAAATCGATCTAAAACAATACATTAAAACATTAACTAAGTTAATTAAATACTAAATTAATTAAGTAAATTAAAACATTTTATAGCAATAATAATGATAGTAAATTTATTTTGTTAAACTGGAGGGAGAAGATCTGTGAGATACAGCGCGACCACTTTTGTTTTAAATTAATACAAAATTTATTAATTTATACTTGTAATTTTAAATTTTATTTGATCCAGATCAAAAATGTCTTCCCCAAGCATTTTTTATGATGTTACAAATTATGATGATGTGAAGAAAGTACATAGAGTATTATTTGAGGCAGACGTGGATGAAGAAAGTGATTGTGTACATCACATTCCTCCTGCTGTAGAATATGAAATAGGAGATGAAGACCTGGATACAGGTGAAGAAGAAACAATTGAAGAAAGACAAGGTAATTCGGAAATATAAACTCAGAACAATGAAAAGTAATGAATCTACAAAGAAAAAAGTCTGCTTTGTCAATATACAACACTGATGTATATTATACTTCTTTCCTATCAATTCTGTTATTTTAATGAATGTTTTTGTCATAAAATAAATTTCTTCGTAAGTAACAGAATTTTACTTTAATTTCCGTTCAAATGTTGGAGTTTAAGGTTATACTATTACTGGGATTGAAATGCAATCTGACAGATACAGCGCGACTACTTTTGTAGCAAAGCTGGGCGCGACTACTGGAGTATTAAGATAGAATACAGACTGGAGATTCCTGCATGGGGCTGGCTGCTCGAGTGACAAAGACAAGAAGCGATTACCGGGTACCAGAGAGCAGCAGACAGAAGCGTCCACCTCGAGCTCTAGTGAGGATTTTACTCCAGATAATCGCTTAGGCGGATCAGAATGTAATACAGCCGGAAAAATAGCAGTCATCTCATCGTACGAGAGGTACCAAAAGTTATAGTTATTGTGTATACACAATGAATTAAAAGAAAAGGCCTATTAATTTGTATTGAAAAGTCCACTTGGGAATTATTGTTTAATCATTTGTTTATTTAGTATTTTCTTTTTATTGTTTAAGTGATAATTATAGTTGATTTATTGTAAAGAAACTGATTTGTTTTGAGAATACTGGTTTCGTTGTTACCTTTGAGAACAAACAACGTGGCGCCCATTATATATTTATTTCGGCCTATTGATATAAAGGCTAGTTGAATTTAATTAATAAACCCACACCCTTCTCTACTGAGCGGGACAGTCTTGTTACCCAGTCTGGGGGTAGCAATATATATATATATATATATATATATATATATATATATATATATATATATATATATATACGTATGTATAAATATATACATGTGTGGGTGTGTGTGATTCTGAAAACGTTCAATTGATCACAATTTAGAATTTATTCGTAATAAATAATTGGTATTTTCGAGTTCGTATTTGAAACATGCACGCACAAGAAAAATTCTGACTCCTGTTTATGGAATTCTGTTATGCCGAAACATTTGTATGACACGTTCATATAAAAAGAAGTGGCCATTCAACACAAATTGATGTTAAGGTGCCATGATATATATATATATATATATATATATATATATATATATATATATATATATATATATATATATGTGTGTGTGTGTGTGTGTGTGTGGTCTTGAGTTCTAAATTTGGCTTAGAATAACCAAGATTAGGACTTTTATTGAAAAGACACGAGCGGAGGTACTTATATTTCGTTTTAAAGGAGTTCTTCATCTAATTTATTTGAGATCGAAAGGAGCTTTTGAGACTGAAGCACAAGGGTTTTATAAGTATTTTATTCTTGAAAACTTTTGTCTCCAAGTTTGTCGTGGTTTACAATTAAATTACCATCCTCGTACCATCTATTGGTAATTTCTATTGCCACGAATATGTATGTATGTTTATATGTGTATATATACATACACTCACATTTATTTATGTATCCTGATTGTGTATTTACATTTTTTAGCTTTACTGCGCCCTCCCCAGAAATATGGAGAATCAATGTACTATTCTTGAGTAAACGGTAGGAGGTTTCTGATCTATTCCAAATCATTGTTCAGAACGTTTAAATTGTTCCATAAAAATGTCAAACATGGATAGTATTTGTTATTACTATTTGTTATATTTTTCGGTTGGCATCGACCTTAGAGAACTCGATGGATTCCTAATCAGAGTTTTACGAAGGGAGGGATCAACTCGACATACAACTCCCGTTAACCAAGGAGTAACTGGATCGAGTTGTCTCCATTAGACTGACAGGACTCATAATACCCGGGTCAGTCAATCTTCAGTTCACCCGTGGTCAGCCTGCATGTTGCCGGGATCCAAGTGGGATGTACGATGGGAGTTACCATCGTATGTCATCTAGGGAGCTGTCAGACGTATATACTCCTTAGACTCTCGCTAATCCACTAGCGTTTAATATTAACTGCGATTTTTAGATTTTTCAATTCTCTACCTTTAGAAGCCTTCCAATCCAAATCATGCCATATTAACCATTAGCTAATATAGCATTACCTACTTTATCCGAAGCATAAATACCAAATATTGTTTCCATTGAAAATGCAGATACGTTGTGTGATGACGGCATCACTTAACATTTTAAGTTCGTAACTCAAAAATGTTTATTTGTTCTATGTCATTCTTGGTATTTAACTGTTTCATTCAACTTTAAAGATCATATTCGTTAATGGCTGAAATTGGATTCGGAATGGTGGGGATTAGAAGATTTTAAATATATCCGTTATTTTAAAATATCTGCTAATCAAAAAATGAGTTAGAAGCAATCGTGTTTAACTATTCATCTCTCTTGAATATTTTTACATTTATTTAATTTTCAGCCTTCAGAAACCCCCCCCCCACCACTGCTACTCATGTCATATAAAAAAATAGCTGATATTATGTACTACTTTATTCGAAGTTTAAATGCCAATATTGTTTTTATTAAACTTTCACTGTAAGAGAAACATGGCAATATGAAGTGTTTTGACGTTATCTATTGAGATCTGGCTGTTTTGATTCAAAAATGTTCATCTGTTCTATACCATTAACAGTTGCATTCAAATTTAAAATTCATGTTAGTTAATGACTGAAATGGGAAGAGGGTTAGGGGGGTGGGGTAGAGTGGTAAATTCGAAAATTCAAATCTGTTATTTTGTTTCGGATCGAAAAATGTAATAGAGCCAATATTGTTAAACTATTAACAATATGACTACAGTTAATTATTTCTGTTTTACTTTCTTGTAACTCAAATATTAAGCGAGTTATTCGAAATTTCTTGTTTTAATCCTTCTTTTTCTACTCAACGGATTTTATTTAAAAATAGAGAATATATGGAGATTACTATTTCATCATATCAGCACGTGGGAAATCTGTTTATTTTACGCAGCCCAGACGGACTTTCTGTTTTCAGCCTTCAGTAAGCTCCACTTACAATCAACTGACTTTACTTTAGATTTTTTAGCGAGTAACTAAAAATCTCATATCATGCCTACATTTCAATTCCTGTTTGCATGGACTTATCGGGAATACAGAGGTTATTGGGTGAGATGTGTTTACCAGCATTTCATTCCCACACGTGGGAAATCTAATTAGTTTACGCAACCACAACTTGATAGGCTTACCTTCATTTAGAGGACTCTCAACCGTACAGCTGCTAGGTTGTATGGAATATTCCTGTGGTATGGAGAAAACAGTTGGT
The DNA here is from genome assembly GCA_019009955.1 of Riptortus pedestris. Lineage (NCBI taxonomy): Eukaryota > Metazoa > Arthropoda > Insecta > Hemiptera > Alydidae > Riptortus > Riptortus pedestris. The sequence goes on from CM032233.1 coordinate 37,214,268, forward strand.
TATGACCAAAAAGTGCTCCTTCACTCAGCCATGCATTTCCTCACGGGCTACGAGTACACTATACTGCATTACTTAATGGTTTCATTAGAATCCAACCAAAACTATAATTAAAAATATATTTTGGATTCATTCATGCTCAAGGTATATCTTGTCAAATTTCAAGAAGAAACCAATACTTTATGTATATTAAGAACGTGATTGTAATAATATAACAATGTTATGTTAGTTTCTTTTCTATATCCTGACATTTTTTATAATATTCCACCTAATAACAATCGAATGAATTAACTACTTTACTGTCATTTTTCATATGTGAGCTTTTCTATTTACTACACCCAAACTGTTTGTACATTTTAATTTGCAACGGTTGTTGGGAAATGTACGATGCTGGTTTTGATTTTTATTGAATTGGAGTTTTCCTGAATATGGGGTTGTAGACTGTAAAAAATCTCATGACAGGGAAAATACATTTCGATGCTACCCTACAGCAATACGCACTCATTTGTTTTAAATATTAAAACAAAATAGAAAAAAAAAAGTTTGTCGAGATCAGTATTGAAATTGAATCTGCAGTGGAGGTTCAGAGCGCGACATATCTGAAAACATTCGCCAACGTAAGCAACGGATGATAGGGAAAATTGGAAGTTGAAATCGAATTGGAAACGGACAACAATTTGGTTAGGGTGTGGCTTGGGAGCACTGACTGAATTAGCCAACATATATCTTTTCAATGATCCTGAAAATTTATTTTCCCTTTCAAGTTAGTCACTGCAGCTTCAAATAGCCAGACGTTTCTCGCCACATTTTTTTTTTCATGTTGATAAATTTATATATTATTCAAGTTGTTGTATCTACAGGCTACACTTGGTAATTGATCTCGTGAACATATGAACATGATTTTCACGGGAATGGAAAAGGGAAAAAGAGGGCCACAAGGACATGTAGTGGTTTTCCCTTGCCTTCTGCAAGAAAAGTTCCATTCACACCGATACTGACATTAGTTGAAAATATTTCACTCTACAACAGAGTTGTTAGATATTCATCCCATATTAGTCATTAGCCAGTACCAGTATGTAGACCACAACTTTAATTTACCCTCCAGTCCTACCAATTGCATGTTGTACTTTAGAATTTAGATAATAAGGGTTACGTCAGTGTTAATGTCACTAAATGCACCCTAATTTAGATTCTATAAAATATATTAAAGTTATAGTTTACATACACATACTGGCTAACGCCAATCATTGTGCCGGCTACAAAGTGATGGCCTTCCCTCCTCTCGTCTTAATGGCATTATTATTGGAAGGATTCTCAAGCAGAACCAACGACTTGTCAGACTCAGTGTAAATCATGAATTCCTATCTGCGGGAGATCATAGTATTTGTCAATGTGGGTAGGGAATCACGGAGTTTGTAAGGAAACGTTCCACGCAAGGAAAGGAACATTTTTCAAGCAGCCTGATAATATTCTATAGAAATAGTATCATAAATGAAACAAGATTTGAATATGTCATGTGTAGTGTAACTAATTTTTTTTAGACGGATGTATGCCATGTTCATCAATGCGGTGGCCCAGATGTTCGACTTCCTTCTGTGAAAACTTGCATTTTCCCATCTTTGTCCTCAGATCTGGTTTCCGTCGTCGCTCCAAGACCTCTCGCAGAACAGTTATGTGCGAGTCGAGATCCGCTCCTCCAACCGCAAAATCATCCAAGAGAACTCCAACATCTAATCCTGCCAATAGCATTCCTGTGTACCCCTTGGAATTTCGCTGGACAAGACTGTAGGTCGAAGGGGAGCCTTTTGTACCATTAGTAACCTTTATTAGTGGAAATGGCCGAATATTTGCGGTCCTCAGCTGCTACTCTCATCTGCAGATAAGCATCCTTCAAATCAATCATGGAAAAGAGTTTGGCCTATTCAATTTAGTTGTCAGGTCATCGAATGTCGGGAGAAGATGGTTCTCGGGTATAATGTTAGAATTCAGAGTCACTCTAAAATCCCCACAGATTTGAACAGCGCCACCTCCTTTATCCACATTGACCGTTGGGGTACTCCATTCTATCGGTGTTTCAGTGGGATCCACACGTTCCAGAATTCCATCCCTCACTAACCGAGCCAACTCATTTTCAATGGATTTCCGTCAATGAGACACGTCAATCACGGAAAGCAACGGGCCTTGCCCCTGGCTACAGGTGGGTTCTCGCTTCAACCCCAGCAACTGTCCCTAGCTCTCCCCGGAAGACATCTGGGAATTTCATAATAATTCTTTTTACAATTTTGGGACGTTCTCGACTCACCTGTGGGAGTTCCCCTTCTCCTTTAACAATCATCCGCACTGCCACCTGCTTAGGAAGAGGTAGGTTGAATTCTAGGGACCAGGGAAGCCCAAACAGTGGGACGTCCTCAACCGCCACTACCGGAAGTGTCTTTGAAGGTCTACCCAACCTGACTTGGATCTTAGCACTGCCCACAACAACAAGTGGATTCTTTCCATACCCTGTTATTACTTCCGAAGAGGGCCTGCGTTCCTGATCCGCCCTCCTAGCACTAAGGATTTATAAATCGTACTAACACGAACGCCAGAGTCAAACTCCATGCGGCAAAATTTACCATTCAAATCTACATCTATAGTTGCCCTTGGGTCTTTACTCCTAACTGGAGTCTTACTTCAGCTGTATGATCCTCATCGTCCAGTCCGGCTGATATATTATCTAATTCTACACAGCGGACTCCCTTGGAACGACCTCGATTCCTCTGTTCTGGGCTCATTCGAGCATAATGAACCCGCTTCGAACCATTCCTGCAATCAGCCGAAACAGCTAGACAAGAAGTCATGGACCTCCCACATCTCAGGCAGAAACTAGGAGATGTCTTCTGGGCCACTTGCAGGTCATCCCTTTCCGAGGTGCTAGGGTTCTTAAAACCTTCCCCCTTGGCTCGTTTCATCGCTAGAGCGAGTTCCAACAGCTGCTCTGATTTTACAGGTACGCCTGCACAATCAGTCTCATCTTTGGCGTACCCCGATCTCAAGTTCAGAGCATCGGATGCCCACAGAAACCGATCCCTCAACCTTTCATCTAAGCCAGGACCATAATTACATTTGCGGTCCAGAGAGTTTAATCTATTATAGAAAAGGATAAAAGACTCACCATCAGTCCTGACCGCTTCTCGAAGTCGAACAGGAGAGCAAAGATGGAGCCCATGTCTCCATGGGTCTGAATATGTTATTATCTGCCTCGTTTATCTGGTCGTTGGTGCTTTTTGTGTGGTCGGGTACATAAGGTTAGACAATGCCCTGAGGTGTTCTGCGCCGATGCAGGCCAGGAGGAGGTTCCTGCGTGCCACGTCCTCCGCATCGCAATTCCCATCAAGCCCCTTCACCCGGGTAGTCAACTCCAAGTGCCGGATGCAATCTTCCCATAACATACCCTTTGCATAGTCCATAAATACACACCGTGGCATCCTATCCAATATGAGATTCATACTGATGGCTTCTTCCATCTCCTGAGTAAACAAGTCGACTGATAACCTATTTGGTTTTTTCTTTGGCATTTTACCTCATCGGCAATGTAGTATTACTAACTAAAAGTTCATTGAATATAGTAACCTAAAACTAATTTATTAACAAGGTAACAGTAACAAGAGGTTTTATCACCTAGCAACCATATAGCATATGATACATCACGATTGTCGAAATTGAATCACTTCCTGTACTTACAAATGGACAAACTGAGAAAGGGTCAAACAGTTAAATTCTCCGAAGCAGAATTCATTAAATAACATCCTAAGTCCTACCCTGGCTAGAAACGGGTGGTAACCTGTAGATAACCCGTCCCAATTAGTTTTATTTTAAAAAAGTGGACGTTAATAAATAGTGTATTTGAAATATTATTGTGTATTTTGAATGTTTTCAAACTTGCATACACATAATTAACAAATGACCTCTCACAAAAAATTACAGAGAAGGATTTATCTCAAAACCAAGGCCCATAAATCCAGAAATTATATACAAAAAAGAACCAAAGGAATTTGAAAAAAATAGTAAAAGTATTTACGATGAACCAAGACTGTATTAATCATTTGCAGTGAGTTGTGTTTTTGAAATTGTATTTGTTATACTTTATGTACATATTTTGTTTCATCGTATTATTTTTCTGTAAATAATTTTGTACAATTGTTCTATATATACCTTTCATGTATGATGCCCACACAAATTACAATCCGTCTTTATAAGAACTATAGTAAGGAAATAAGTAACAAATATTTTTCCGAAACTCTTGAGTAAGAATAAGAATTGGGTCCGAAATTTTATAATCAATCAATTTTATTTGCTTGTTCATTAAAAAAATGATTTTAACAATGATTTTAGTGTTTCAAAAAATTCGTGGAAGAGCCACGAATGGTGAAGAGGTCGTTTATAGAACTCTTTCTCTAACTAATCAGATTTGTTACCATTCAGAAGTTAAAAGTACACCTAACGGTATATTACGACATTTGTATTTTTTTTTTAAATTTATATTAAAAAGAAATGAGGGGATGAAGAAATAAAAGCTGGAAAGGTCCCCATTAATCTGCCGTAACTTGGACAAATATAAGGAAGTGATTTGCATAACTGGTATTGTAGAAGAGAGGAAAAAATTGTGGGTCGCTGAGAGAAGGGAGAGCACACTATACGATGCCCTGTGCTGGGGGCTGCGTTATAATTTAGCCTATACGCTAGCCTGCGCGCTTCGGCCCAGTATTAGAATAACACACTACCCCTCCCACTGTGATGCCACTCGCCCAGATACAATATATTCCCAATTCGTCTCATCTTCTCCTGATTCACTTTCCTTTTCCTTCCACGCTCACTTCCTTATTCCCTCTACAATTCTTCAAATAAAAAAAAAGCCTAAAACAGAGAGCACAAAACAAATGTGGACCTGGATGTATACCTATTTAAATCAGATTAACTCTCGACTTAATTGATGTTTTTATCTATCAATACTTTATCTATATTAACGTGAATGTAAAAATAAATAATAACGATTTATTAGTTAATCTCTTAAACTCGCCATTTTTAGAATGTTCTTCACTTTATACTAATAGCATGAACTACTTTACTTTCACTATTCATATAAGTACGCTATGATTTACTATATCCACGTTCTTAAACGTTTTACCAGATTTCCCTTAAGCGAAATCAGCTGTTGAGATCGTACTCATGACGCGACATGACATTTCGAAATTTTTCTTTGATCCATCGAACCTACCTAGGAAATGACGAAAATGAGGTCCGTTCAAAACTGTATATATATATATATATATATATATATATATATATATATATATATATATATACTAGCTAAGGTACCCGGCTTCGCTCGGAAAATCATTAGAGGCTGAATATTGAGGGTATTTTTATAGCAAGGCTTCAATGTGTACAATTATACTTCCTGTCTGGGCGTATTATTATTCCATAAGGGTAACTGTGGGGACTTACAGAATCAAAAAATTAATTAATAAGAGTAAATGAAAATGAGTTCCCAAACAGTCCCTCTCTACTGGTTGACACACAGTTTTGAGTGAATAATTCAAATCATGATCATGTATAGCATTTAGTATAATGAAATATTATCTATAATGCACATATTTTCTGTCAAACTCACTCCGAGCACACATAGTTTAGAAATAGTCGGTTATAAGTAGAAAGAAATTCCAATAGTGCCAGCATTTAACAGGAAATAAGTTAATGCAGTTAACTGTGTGGGCGGGCCTCCGTGCGACTTTCCCTTCCGCTTGAGATTTATAACCTCACTAATACGAATTATACATAGAACTACCATATAAGTCGAAAAACAACATTATTACGCTTATAACAAATAAACATTAATTAATACTAATACAATTGGTTGCCCCCGCTATAGTTTTAGCGAATACCTCTTTTATACTTTGATAAACGACAAAAGTGGATACATCAAAAGTTATTCTAAATAACAAATAAAAACCTTCTGTAATGTGCATGAGATAACAGGCTCCAACCACTCTAGCGGTTGCAATTATTGTTTAATCGTTACCAAACTCGATATTTAGTCGTTTAATGTAAAAAAAAAAGATCAAGCTCTTTAACGGCTGAAATCGGACAAGGGGGAGGGGTTGTTTAGAGGGGAACATTTTAAAAACTCGAAATATCTCCGTTACTGTACCTCGGATCGAAACAATGTATAGATTCAATCTTATAGAAAATTAAATTTACTATAAATATTGCTATATACATTTATTTCTTATCTTGATTATTAACCAAGATATTTGCATTTTTCACTTTTCAGCATTCAGCAAACCCCCACTTCTAGAAATATATGTAGATTTATCTATTGTTGTTGACTCATTACTACCGTATTATTATATTATACGTACCTTGGTTACTATAACTGTTACTAGTATGCAAATTTCTCTATTGTAAAACTTCACGTGGCAAATCTGCTCAGTTTACGCAGACTCTGCGTGACGGACTTTTTATTAATTTTTATGATTGTTGGGAAGTTTAAGATGCTGGTTTTGATTTGTACAGGATTGGAGGTTTACTGAATATTTGGTCTGTAAAATATATCATATCAGAGAAAATACATGCGCCCATCTCATACTATACTATAGATGCTAACAAATGAAAGATATCTATAAAAATAGTATAGAAAATAATAACCGGTTGCCTGCTGAGAATAATGTTTTATTCCATTATTACCGTAAGGTATTTAGGAAATATGCTGACTCGCTATACGAGATAATAACTATTACGGCGTATTTCATTGAATAATTTTTCATAGTTTCAAAAGTTGTTATTATATTATTCAGAAAAATAATAGTTCCTTCAAACAATCATTTATTTCATTCCCGACGCTTTTCCATTGTCCACCTCTTCTTCTCAAGGGATCATTTGTATAAAAATTTAGAAAAGAAATTGTTAATTACATAGCCTATATATAACTTATTAAAAGTGTTTTTGTTTTTTTTTCTACTACGACCATTAATTCCATTTTAAAAATTCCTTATGCTATAATATATGAAATATATAATACAATATATTCTTCTCAATAATAATTAGACTAATCTTAAATTAAAAGAGTGGAATTTCCGGTTGCAGACAGGCCTAAGTAATTATGATTTAAATTGAAGCAGGTTAGTTTATTATAATTGCCTAGCTCAATTGATTTAAACGACGTTATGAAAAGTTTCAAGCAAATTATAGTTATAATGACGAATATATTGCTTAGTAAATTTCATATATTATGATTTTTTTAAATGGAATTGATGGCTGTAAGTAGACCAAAACGTTTAATTAGTAAAATAGATGTAAGATATAAAACTATGCAATTAACAAACTTGTTTCCTAATTTGTATAGAAGTAACCCCTCGAGAAAAAGTGGTTGACACTCGAAACACGTCGGGGATGAAATAAATCATTGTTTGTAGGAATTATTATTTTTCTAACCATATGGCTCAAAAAAGCAGTATAAATCTCTCTCTCTCTCTCTCTATATATATATATATATATATATATATATATATATATATATATATATATATATATAAAATTCTAACCTCTGTCTGTACATTGATTTTTTTCGCGAAATTTTACGATAACTTTTCGTTTCACATGTCATAGACACCATAACTGCATTTTGTTTCTTTCGTGTATGTTTGTTTGTTACCTTTTCACGCATAAACGGCTGAACCGAATTTTATGTAACTTGGTATGGATATTTCTACTAGCCCAACTTAGACTTTAGGCTATATTAATATTCTCTGAGACGATCAGGAGTGGGGGTTATAAGGGAGACCTGAAATTAAAAATACCGATATTTCGTTTCCTATTGGTTTTTCGGCAAATATGCACATAACAAAAGTTGTTTATTGTGTTATTTAGATTAACTTTTGTTATATAAACCTTCGTCGAATACCGAAGTGTAAATGCGCTATACGCTAAAAATTATAGCGGGAGTCAACAATTTTATTTGGCACAAAAGACTCAACCGAATTAAATAAAACTTGGTATGTGTAATAAAACTAACGCTTTCTTTAGATTAAGTCATACCAACATTTCTAGCGACGGGCAGGAGTGGGGGTTGTAGGGGAGACCTGAAATTAAAAATAGCGGTATTTCGTTTTCCATTGGTTTTTCTGCAAATATGTACATATATATATATATATATATATATATATATATATATATATATATATATATATATATATATATATATATATATAATATGATCTCATAAGAATGTGAACTGCTTAGTGAAATTTGAACTAAAGCATCTATTACTGGGACATTAACACTGTACACGGTACATTAGGAAAACATGATCTTAAAAGTGTTGTTTATAGACCCGCCATCAATAGGCAGGCTATTTTTCAATTCAGAGTACGCATCATGTGCACCTTGGGATCCCGGAACCAGTGAACTCAGGTTAGATTACTAACATAGACACACGAGTTAACAAAGATTCATATTTAAATGCATCATTTATAGGTCCCACTTGCATAACAAAGGAGACCTACAACGGGAAACTGACGGAGGGAATTTGCCCCGCCCTTCTAACCTTCCTCCTCGCTATTCTACATACAGCAATTATTTCATCAACAGCTGATACCTCCTTTACTAGATGACGAAAACATTAATATATATATTCGTAATCTAGTTGTGTGGGCTTAAAACGATACCAACCTCTTTTAATAGGACTCGCGTTATTTTAGAATATTTCCCTTACGGAAAATCAGCTATTGTGGTCATGACGCGACTTTTAAAATCTGTCTTCAAATGCCCATCGATCCTATCCAGGAGATGACGAAAATGAGGGCCGTACAAAATTGTAAATATATATATATATATATTTATATATATATATATATATATATATATATATATATATATATATCTTATGTATATACATTGTCTGTTACTGCTCTAGCGGTCGCAATTATTGTTTGACCTTTACCAAACTCGATATTTAGTCGTTTTATGTAAAAAAAAATAACATGTTCGTTAACAACTGAAATCGGACAGGGGGGGGAGGGGGGAATAGAAGGGAAAGAATTGTAAAAATTCGAAACATCTCCGTTACAATTGTAAAAGGTATAAAATCAATCTTATTGAAAATTAAATGAACTATAAATATTGTTCTATACATGTATTCTCTATCTTGTATATTAACCGAGATATTTGCATTTTTCAGTTTTCAGCCTTCAGAAAACTCCCACTTCTTCTCATGTTACAAAAAACAATACTTAGTTATGCAATAAATCACATTATTTGATGCTAAAACACCAAATATTGTTTTCAAGAGACATGTATTAAACGAGATACTTCCAAATATGTTCTGATGACCTTCCCCCCCCCCCGCCCTATTAAGATTTTGGACTAATTAAATTTCATTGACTGAGATAAAAATTATTCTGATCCATTATAAACTACAGTACTAGATATAGTAAATACTTTCCAATCAAATTAATATGTTATATTCTGATAGATATCAGCAATTGTTTTTCATTCCGGTGAGAAGTTGGCAGAACTGTTTGTTTATATTTCATTGGCTTCCCGTCCTCCGGTTTCTTTTTATCCTTTGTATTTATTCACTTAATATACACGATGGTGTTGTGTTAACGATATGTAGATTTATCTATTTTTAAACTTCATGCGGGAAATCTGCTTAGTTTACGCAGCTCCTGCGTGACGGCCTTTTTAAAAAATCTTTAGTGGTAAATTGAAAATTAAAGCTTATGTTAAGTTAGAATTTCATGTTTCATTTGACTAAACACATACATTCATATAAATAAATATTTTGTAGGTTATAAATATATTATGGTATACCAATAAAAATTTCAGGCCAGCAGACCTTAACACAAATTACAGCATCGAGTATGCTTACTAAAGGAAATATATACTAAGTTGCGACTTTATCCAAAAATAATTCAACATGAAACAGACTGTCAGAAAATTATACGATACGATTTAGTTGTGATTGTAAATTATATATACTTAGCATACTCAACTTTAGAATGGAACTTTCAGGTATTGGTGATATTCTTATGTACACCAGCAGATTTACATTAAGGTTTTAATAATGACGTGATTTTCGAAAATTATTGTCAAAGATCCAATGGTAGGAGATGACGAAAATAAGGTCAGTTAAAAATTACAATTTTCGAGAATGGTATAGATCACTTAAACATTTTCTAGACAAGAGTGTAAAATATTAATTGATTTTTTCATCACTTCATTTGAACGTATCTCAGATAATAAAGGCCCGTTGAAAACAGTATCTGGAATAAGACGATTCACGATACATTGGGTTAATCAAGAATGACTGAAATATATCCGTTAATATTCAATATAGAGGAAAAATTTATATTATAATAACATTTATAGGAAATTAGATTTTCTATAACATTGTTTTTATACAATTTTCGATTAAATGAGGTAGTTATTTTGAATTTTATAAATTTCCCTCTCTAAACTCACCTCCCCACTGGATCAATCTCAGCAAATTTCCAAAAACGTTTAAACAACGTTTTGGTAACGATCAAACCAAAATTTATATCGCTAGAGCGTTAAAGAACACACACACGCACACACACACAAACACACACACACACACACACACACACACACACACACACACACACACATACATATATATATAAATATATAATTTTTTTTTTTTTTAACTGTCCTCCATTTCGTCATCTCCTGTGAAATATCGATGGACATTTAAATAATATCACCTCATGATTAAAACTTCCACGTGTCCAGAATAGGTTTTATTTTTTATTTAAATTCTATATTACATTTTATTGTTATTTTTGTTGAATCTCGAAGACGTTATTCCTCTATTAACCAGTATTCATCTATCCGTCCTATCGAAAATATATATTTCCTTTTACCGTGAATATTTCGAATGTCACCAATAACATGTGGATTGACGTACTGATAAATATCCTGTATCTCCTGAATTACTGATGAATTTACAAGTGTCGCTGACGTGCCGTTGTTAGAATTTGGATTTACGCGCTCTTTAATTAATGTTCTATTAGTAATTTAACTGTCTGACAGAGCTTGGCCTGGATTGAGGCTTTTAGCGATGTTATTTTTGATAGGCCTTAAATTGCACAATGCTTTTGACTTGAGACCCGTCCCGGTGCATTATACATTATTGTAATGTCTTCAAAAAATTTATTTTCGGCGCACATGTAAATATGGTATTTTATATTTAATAAACCCCCCTTTCGTTCTACATTAAAATTTATATTTTCATTTTATATTAAATTAAAGAAAAACAGTTTTGTTAAGTTCGGTTCAGCCGTTTGTGCCAATAAATGCTTATTTAACAGGCCTCCCTGAAGGCATAAATCATGTACTATTGAGAGGACAAAGTATATAGCAAAACGATACTCTAAAAATAACAAAAACTTTGTTATGTTCATAATTGCGGTAAAAACAATATATCGCTATATTTATATTATACATTTCTGTGTATTTATTTTTCTCAGCTTCCCTGTATTTTAAGTGGTCTTTGAGCGTTAATATACTACAAAGTTTAAGTTTTTATGTATAAGAATCAAGTGGACAATCAAACGTTATTACAGAAATGATAACAAAATGCAGTTATGCGTTAGATGGTGGAATATCAAAAAATTCAAAAGTTTTATCGGATGCAAAATGTGAATGCAAAAAAATCTGAATGCGAAAAAAAATCAATGTACTATATAGATTTTTATATATTTTATTATATATATAAATATATATAAATATATATTTATATATATATAGATAGATAGATAGATAGATAGATAAGTTTTGAACGGACCTCATTTTTATCATATCCTAGGTAGGATCGATGGAATTTAAGGCGGGGGGAGTCACCAGAACATATTTGCATGTATCTCGTACAATAAAGGTCTCCGGAAAACGATATTTGGTATTTATGATTCGAATAATGTGGATTAATATATAACAGAGTATTGTTTACGTAACACGTGTAGAAGTGGGCGTTTACTGGAAGGTGTAAACTGGAAAATGCAATTATCTCGGTTAATATTCAAGATAGGGAATAAATGTATATAACATATTTATAGTTCATTTAATTTGCAATATAGTGCACTCTATACGCTTTTTCGATCCGACTTATAGTAACGGAGATATTTGGAATTTTCAAAATTCTCTCCCTCTAAACCCCCCTCCCCCTGGTCCCATTTCAGCCATTAACGGACTAGATCTTTCTTTTCACATAAAAGAACTAAATTTTGAGTTTGGTAACGATCAAACAAAAATTGCGAACGCTAGAGCGGTAACAGACATACATACATACATATATATATATATATATATATATATATATATATATATATATATATATATATATATTAGTCATCTACTGGGTGGGATCGATGGACATTTGAAAAAAAATTTCTAAAACCCCGTCATGAGTACGACCTCAATAGCTGATTTCCCCTAAGGGAAATCTCCTAAAAATGTAATCGCAATTATATTTGAACATATATTACTACGTTAAGCTTTTCATTACTGGAGAAGAGCATGCAATACTTATTCTCCTCTCTTTGAATATATTAAAGAGCTCGGGAGCTGACGTGGCATGTGTCACATCAAGATTAAGGTTATTCGAGTGCTTATTGTTGCGTGCCAGTGGAATCGAAACACTTTCCATTCAATGTATACTGTGGCCAAGGATCGAATGAGAAGCTCTTGAATCGGAATCATCGCGTCTCACCGTCCCTATCTACTCTAGATAACATTCTCTTATTTATACTCTCCGCTATTGCTTCATTTATTTCAGAAGATATATCATGAATGTAAAACGAGCGCCGAGTATAAATTTTATAATCAATCTAATTTCGATACTTATTTACGTTCTGTTACTGAAGTTCCTACTACAGTAGTGGAGTACAATTTAACTACCCAAACAGACTTAGTTAAAGAATGATGAGTTGCCAATCTCAATCTCACACAAACAGAGAGAGTGTGAGGTAGAAAACAAATAGGAATTTTGATGTTGGAAAATCGTGAGCAGCTTTCATATGAACTGTTCCTGAACTGAAGCATTTAAGTGAATGATTTGTAGGCAGCCAAGTACCCTGTTCGCAATGGGTGACATTCGGCAAAGGAAATTAGTTAAAATTGGAATGAAAACTCTTCACACAAATGGGTCCAATATTTACATGAGTCTAATTGCTTAATGGGCAGTGGTAAAACAGTTTTTAGATAATATAATGCTGGTGTGCAAACTGGAAAAGAACGAAATATTAATGACCCTGAGTAAGAGGTTGTGGCCTGAGAAAGTGGAGATTAGGATTTAGCAACGCGAAAGCAGTATCTAGGGATAAGATTAGTGATAGGAAGGAAGGTTAGTCAGGAGGAGGTTGTGCCTGAGAAAGTGGAGATTAGGATTTAGCGTAAACTAAGCAGATTTCCCACGTGAAGTGTTACAATAGAGAAATTTTCGAATAGAGAATCAAACAGTTACAGGAACGGCCCGAACTAGGTCTTGACGGAAACTCACGACTAGACCCGAAGTTAGCCGATCTCATCTCAGAAGCTGAAAACAGAAAAATGCAAATATCTCGATTAATACTCAAGATAGAGAATAAATGTATATAACAATATTTATAGTAAATTTAATTTGCAATAAGATTGGTGTTATATAATTTTTCGATCCAACGTATAGTAACGGAGATATTTCGAAGTTTCGAAAAAACCCCCCTCCCACTGGTCCGATTTCAGCCGTTAACGAACTTGATCTTTCTTTATGTAAAACGCTTATATATCGAATTTGGTAACGATCAAACGAAAATTGCGACCGTAGAGCGTTAACAGACAAATATATATATATATATATATATATATATATATATAATATATATATATATAATATATATAATTTTGAACGGACCTCATTTTCGTCATCTCCTGGGTAGGATCGATGGACATTTGAAGAAATTTGTCGAAACTCGCGTCATGAGTACGACTCAATAGCTAATTTCCCTTAAGGGAAATCTGCTAAAAATTACTGGGGAAGAATTAGAAACTATTAATGAAGGGGAAGATACGACTTCCAATGTAACAATGGCTTCTATCTGGGCTTGGATAATTTTGACTAGAGAAGCAGAGCGAGTGTGAGAGAAAGTGTGTGTGTGTGTGTGTGTGTGTGTGCGTGTGTGTGTGTGTGGTGTGTGTGTGTGTGTGTGGGTGGGGTGGGAGAGAGAGAGAGAGAGAGAGAGAGAGAGAGAGAGAAGAGAGAAAAATGAAGGAGCTCCACTCCCCCCCCCCTCCAAAAACCTGAAAAATGAATCACGGAAACACTGATATTGGATAGGACCAGTCCATTCCCTAAAATATAGAAACATACTATAGGAATAAGTGTTATCTCTATACTAGATTATAAGTCGAGTTTTTAATGCAATCCGTGTTGGCAACTGTATCATCGACAGATATATATATAATTTTATTTGTTTCCTTCTTATAGTAACCCTATAAGAAGGCCGTTTATTAGTTTCTGCATGCCTAATGCAAGTTAGCATATCACATGCATTTGTAGTGTGTTACAATTTATTTATACATAAATTATTTCAAAACTATGATATATATATAAAAGTCCGTCACGCAGGGGCTGCATAAACTAAGCAGATTTCCCTCGTGAAGTTTAGTAATAGATAAATCTACATACTGGTAACACACCACCACCGTGAACAAATACAAACGGAGGTTTGATAATTATTAAAGGTCTCTTGAATACAATTTTTGGTATTTAAACTTGGAATAATGTGATTTATTATGTAGCAGAGTATTGTTTATGTAACATGAGTAGAAGTGGCGGTTTGCTGGTGGCTGAAAACTGAAAAATGCCAATATCTCGGTTAATATTCATGATAGTGAATTAATGTATGTAACAATATTTATAGTAAATTTAATTTATAATAAGATTTGTTCTATACAAGTTTTCGATCCGACCTATAGTAACGTATTTTGAATTTTCGAAAATCCTCCCCTTTAAACCCCCCCTCTCCCTGGACCGATTTCAGCCGTTAACGAACTTGATCTTTATTTTTACATAAAACGACTAAATATCGAGTTTGGTAACGATTAAACAATAATTGCGACCGCTAGAGCGGTAACAGACAAATATATATATATATATATATATATATATATATATATATATATATATATATATAATTTTGAACGGACCTCATTTTCGTCATATCCAGGGTAGGATCGATGGACCTTTGAAGAAAAATTTCGAAAATCGCTTCATGAGTACAACCTCGATAGCTGATTTCCCTTAAGGGAAATCTGCTAAAATTAACAATAACAACGTTAAATTATATATATAAAATTAACAATAACAACGTTAAATTATTAGATATATATATATATAAAGAGCATCCAGAGCAAACTTCAACCTTAGGAAATTGCAATAGGTCTTTATATCAAGATAAGGGGATGGAATAAAACTAATATTTATCGCTGTCACCATGGGTCTTGACCAACCGAGACGGAAAACATAACTGGGTATTAAATTGAATAAAGCTACTTGCAGCAAACATAAGGCCTTGGGAAATATAATCTGGCCTAAATTCAGTGTATTTGGCTTTGAGTAAAGGGTCAGCCATATTTCTACTCAACAACCAAATGTATAGCTCTACTGCTAAATATGAATTATCTTGAAAGGCATACAGACTACATATCGGCTATCGGTAGTGGCAGTAGTAAAATTTCTCAAAGTCAACTTCGTATCCACTACAAAATGGTTTGATCGAATGTGGTTTCTCAAATTCCCAGCTCGATTTTGAGAGTCTTGGAGATCAGTTGGTTAAGAGCTATTTAAGGACGAAACGGCCTGACATGACTCATTTGAATTCCAATATTGTGCTAAAGTTGATTCTTGTTATAGCTATGTTGGTTCGAAGCTGGGCACCGATCTGAAATGGAAACCAAATGGGATCGAGCAACATTTAGATGCTGGTCGTGTGTCAAACTTTGATAATGATTTAGTCGTTAACATGCAAATCTCATTTTGATAGCCATTAGTGTTCTCTAAGAGCACCTTGTATTTTGTTGATTCCAAGAAAAGAGGCGGAAAAAACAGTGTCTTCAATGTGTTAGTATGTTTATATATGCGAGCTTTAATGTGTCAAGAATTTATCCGGGCCATGTATTAGTGAATTATGGGAGGTGGCTTATCTGTGGTGTGTAAGAAGTCCCATAGCTTTATCGAACTATTGGCTCAGCGTCACGGCCTTGGGCCCAATTCCAACGAAAAATCAACGGCTTATAAAGCATCTTATAAAACAAATTTAAACAAAGTGTATTTAGATTTCTACTTGAAACTAGTGGCATTTAAAAAGAATTTTTTAGTTCTTTTTTCAGATTAATTAAAGATATAATTATTGGCTTAAAATACACAATTTCTGTTGGCAAATATTAATCAAGAGTACTTCAACCATCAAAAAATAATATATATATATTTCCTTCATACACATCCTTGACTTTATGTTCATTTACAATAATTAATGATAATTATCTTCATATTATTAATAATTCTTTTCCAATTAGTTTCGGTTTAATCACGCCATTCTCAGGTGTGTTCTACTTTCTTCGCGTTCTAGTGTTAGTAAATATTTCCTTCCTTCAGTACATCATTCAAACAAGACTGCAGGTACTTTGAGTTTCAGTTAACAAAGTCATACTAGCAAGTCCTGAGTATACATCAGCTTATGCGGTCATTCAAGGGCGCTGAATGGGGTAGGGGCGAAAGTGGTTAATATAGGCACAAGAGAACAATTTTGACTTGGAGTGGATTTTCTCCAGTTTTCCTAATGCCTTTAATGTTGTAACGTTTGACGACAAATGCATGACGAAAGCAAGCCTTGGCCCTGTGACACTTTCTATTCTTGTTTTAGCATATTTCCCTTCAGGGAAATCAGCTATTGAGGTCGTACTCTTTCAAAAATTTTCTTCAAATGTCCATCGATCCAACCCAGGGGACGACGAAGATGAGGTTCGTTCAAAATTATATATATATACATTCGTATGTTAACGCTCTAGCGGTCGGAATTTTTGCTTGATCGCTACCAAACTCGATATTTAAACGTTTTATGTAAAAATAAAGATCAAGTTCGTTAATGGATGAAATCGGACTAGTGGGAGGGGGGAGTTGAGGGGAGGAATTTCGAAATATTACCGTTACTGTACGTTGGATCGAAAGATTGTATAGAATCAATCTTATTGAAAATTAAATTTACTATAAATATTTTTATATACATCTATTCTCTATTTGAATATTGCCCGATATATTTGCATTTTTGTTAAGTATGTGCAGATAACGGACGAATTTCATACGAGAGTTCATACGAGAGTATTCGGCCATACATGAGAGATTTTCGGCTAACTTAGATTTAGTCGTGAGTTTCCGGCAAAAGCTAATTCGGCCGTTTCTGTAACTGTTCGGCTCTCGTGAAACTTCTCTATTTTAAAACTTCACGTGGGAAATGTGCTTAGTTTACGCAGCCCCTATGTGATGGACTTTTTTTATGTGCAGAATACCTAATTCCGTTTCCTAAGTCCCAGTCAACCCCGAGGGCGTTTCAGGGTACCATACAGGACGTTAGGGCACTGACGATGATGCACTGCTTCGAGAGCGGTCCGTCGCTTCAATGAAGTTTTATTGTGGAAGTTTGGCCCTTTTACTCAACCTGCGATTCCGTTCTTGTTCATTGGGATGACAGTTTTGTTTTGTAGTTAAATAGCCTTTGAAATGCTGAACGATACAACAGGACGAACAATGCCGTTGAATTATAGTGCACCAAATGGAAAAGAATGCATTACTGGGTTTACTTTACGGTTAATATGCCTTCAACGGTTACCACAGTCTTTTTTTATTATCTCGAACATTCATATGAATTACTGTTAAACATACGAGAAATTGCTGAATATTTATTGAATATTCATTAAATACCGAATTTCAAATCAGATTATAAGACAATTTGGCATCACAATTAGGTCTACTATTAGTTATTGTGGATTCAACATGAACAATTTAAAAAGAAAAACACAGGTTACAGGAAATAAAAAAAGTCCATCTCGCAGGGGCTGCGTAAACTAAGCAGATTTCCCACGGAAAGTTATACTATAGAGAAATCTCCATACGAGTGTCGAACAGTTACGGAAACGGCCGAACTAGCTTTCAGCGGGAACGATTAGAAGCGTCCCTAGCTCGTCCGTTACAATTTTTAAAAATGCAAATATCTCGGTTAATATTCAAGATAGAGAGTAAATGTAAATAAAAACATTTATAGAAAATTTAATTTGCAAAAAGATTGGTTCTATGCAATTTTTCGATCTAACGTTTAGTAACGGAGATATCTGGAATTTTCGAAATCCCCCTTCTAAACCCCCCCCCCTCCCACTGGTCCGATTTCAGCCATTAACGAACTTGATCTGTCTTTTAACATAAAGGAGTTTGGTAACGATCAAACAAAAATTGCGACCGCTAGAGCGGCAACGGACAAATATGTATATATATATTGTTGCGAGAATTGGATGAGTGGGCGAATACACATAGAGAGAGAGCCGCGTGAGGGGAGGAACAAAGACTAGTGGAACGAGCGAATCTAATTAGGGACCTTCCAGGAAGAACTGGAACCTTCTATGCCTAGACACTTCTACAAGCATTTAAAAGGGACTCTCACAGTACCCCTCGGTTCAGTGGACGCTCGACGGTCTTCGAAGGATGTTCAGCGCGACTTAGTGCAGTGCGGTAAAGTGTTGTGCCGTGAAGAAAAGTGTTGTGCCGTAGACAGTGCAGTGCCGCGAAGTAAAGGACAGTGACCGTGAGTGAATTATTGGACGGTGTAACCTGAAGAACAGTGACACTATCAGTGTAATTCTGTGAGTAGTAATAATTAACCAAGAGTATTGTGCATTGTGAAAAAAATCGTACAGTGTTAAACTGTGAAACTTGTGTGTGTGTTTAATTTTGCAATCCAAAAGAACTCTTATTAACAACGTTTATTACTGGTTTTGTAATAAAAACTAACAATATAATTTTGGACGGACCTCATTTTCGTCTTCTCCTGGGTAGGATCGATGGACATTTGAAGAAAATTGTTTAAAATCGCGTCATGAGTACGACATCAATAGCTGATTTCCCTTGAGGGAAATCTGCTAAAAATGAGGAATATGTATGAATAACTCTTCCTTAAGTGCTTACGCCAGAATTGTAGCAATCTAAATGAGATGTTTAGTTAATTTCTTAACTCCAGCCAACTACTCACTCAGTATCTTATGCGTTTCTATCCGTCTTCTGGAGTGTAAGATTTTTCTTTCTGTTCAAATATTTCAAAAGAACAATTTATTTGACAAACATTACAACCTGCGGATCAACTAGTATACTTAAGTGCTTACAGGACATGATTATATGAATACTAATTATTAGACATTTTGATAAAATCAATTGCATTGCTTCTGAAATATAGATTTCTGAAGCATTGCAGCTATCCATATACATGGGGGAGTCACAGATATTCAAGGGATCATTACAGAGAAATGAAAGACAAGAGCATGAAGTGGTTTCCCGTTGAATTTCGGCATGAGCCTAATAATAACTATGGCTTCAGGATTAAGATCCCAGATCAAAGGGCGAACACGACGCGAGAGCGAAACGGTGTCATTCCTTTAATAGACTTACTAATAATAGGCAATAATTAATTTGTTGTTCTGTAATACTTTCCCTACAATAAAACCTGTCAAATTTCTCAAATTATACATCGTTTTGTCGCTCTATGCGTACGTCTTTATAATTAAAAAGTCCGTCAAGCAAGGGCTGCGTAAACTAAGCAGGTTTCCCTCGTGAAGATTAATAATAGATAAACCTACATACTGCTAACACAACACCACCGTGAATATTAAGTGAATAAATACAAACGTTAGTAAGAAATCTTTCCCCTCCCAGGGGGAAGCGTCTGAAAAGTAACAAACAGGTTTGCCAACGGCTCAGCGGAAAGATAAACAATAACTGAAACATATCAGAAAATAACATATATTAATTTTATTGTAAACTATGTACTATATCTAGTAATGTAATTTATAATGAATCAGAGCAATTTTTATCTCAATCAATTAAATTTTAGAACTACAAGAATTTAAGACGGGGGGGGGGAGTCACCAGAACATATTTGCATGTATCTCGTATAATAAAGGTCTCTAGAAAACAATATTTGGTATTTATGCTTCGAATATATGTGGTTTAATATATAACTGAGTATTGTTTACGTAACACGAGTAGAAGTGGGCATTTACTGTAGGCTGAAAACTGGAAAATGAAATTATCTCGGTTAATATTCAAGATAGGGAACAAATGAATATAACAATATTTATAGTACATTTATTTTGCAAAATGATTCGCTCTATACGCTTTTTCGATCCGACTTATAGCAACGGAAATATTTCGACTTTTCAAAATTCTCCCCCTCTAACCCCCCCCCTCTCCCTGGTCCTATTTCAGCCATTAACGAATTTGATCTTTCTTTTTACACAAAACGACTTAATTTTGAGTTTGGTAACGATCAAATAAAAATTGCGAACGCTAGAGCGGTAACAGACAAATATATATATATATATATATATATATATATATATATATATATATATATTCGTCATTTATTGGGTAGGATCGATGGACATTTGAAGAAAAAATTCGAAAGTTGCGTCATGAGTACGACCTCAATAGCTGATTTCTCTTAAGGGAAATCTGCTAATACTTAGTAATGTCATATTTCTGGAATGGAAATGGATACAGCAATCAGTCTTAGAAAAATATTTCAAACAATATTGGAGTACATATTGCTGTAATAACAATTTCATAATAGGCTAAATTAATTCCTATTTGTGAAATAAGTTGTTCGCCTGATGGAACAATTATTGTATTACCTTAATTGTTCAATCACAATATTCACAAATAACAAATGCTATAAGGTGAAATCAAAGGCAACTTCGTTTTTATGGTATCTGGCGTGGAAACTCAGAATAGTGGAAATCATTTTAATTAGACAACAATGGAGATTCAAGGAATTTTCAAATATATCAGTAACTCACGTCTCGCTGACCGCTTGATTCTAGGGAAAAAAAATAATTATTTTCACTTTGAAATTACAGTCCTATAAAGCAATAGGAAATAATTAATTAAAACAATGAAGGATCTAAATACAAAAGTAGCAAAATACTGTAGTAAAATTTCATACTATAAACCAAGTGTCACTAATTACTCATCTATAACCTTATATAGTATATAAAATAATTTTGGTGCGATATCAAGAACCATGTCATTTTGATGCACCTAGGTGAAAAATTCGGATGTATACTGTAACGTTTATTACAGAAGCAATAAACGTTGATTATCTTTTTTTTTCTCCTCATAGTAACCTTATGAGGAGTTATTTAGTTGTTCTATTGCCACATGTCATATTACGTGTATGATTATGTTTAAATACATTTTTACTTTACAATATATACACGTTAATCAACCATCTAATCAAATATAATATAAAAAATAATAATAATAAAATATTAATATAAGTAAGATAATTTCAAATAAAATTAATAAATGTAAGGAAAAAAAACAAAAAAAATTAACAAATCAATTAAAGTTAAACTCAACCGATGTTTAATTTGCGAGTTTATGTAAGGTAAATATATTGATTTATAATTCCCATTCCTCACAATCAACTTTACATTCCAATGTATTTTTGCTACATCCATATCTATAGCTTTGATAAACTTTATAAGTTCTTTATTATATGTATTAAATATAATATGAGGTGGTTCTGACCAATTACCTCTTTGTACACACAAACTTTAGTGTTTTTATTACTGCACAATTTTTTTGACGATGCAATAGACACTTTTTTTACACTTGGAAAATTATTCTTCACTACTTCTTCAGATTATGCACTGATAGCTTCACTTATTGTTGCACAGTGCAATACCTCAAGATCACCCGGATCACTGAAGTTCACAAAACACTGCACTGAAACCAAAAAGCACTCTTCACTAAAGCTGCCCTTCTGAAGCTTCACTGTTATTCACTAGTAAGTTACTGAGAAGTAACTACCTCGTAGGTGGGCTGGGCGGATTTTATATAGCTCAGGCGCCTCATCGAAGGATCCACACGCTCCATTGGCTCCGAAGTCTAGAAGATTCTCGATTTCAACCTGACACCGCCGCTACTCACAAGGGACACCTTCATTTTCTACATACTACTTAAATACATGATTAAGTATGCGTAATTTTCGAGTACGTATTTTTCGCAACTATATATATATATGTGTGTGTGTGTGTGTGTGTGTGTGTGTGTGTGCGCGCGCGTGTGTGTGTGTGTGTGTGTGTGTATGTGTGTGCGTGCGTGTGTCTGCGTGCGTGTGTGTGTGTGTGTGTGTGTGTGTGTGGCAATATGAAGGTGTGTCTAATAATATGTTAAATTTTGAACTGAATCCCTATTATTCATGAAACCCATATATATATATATATATATATATATATATATATATATATATATATACACACATATTGTTCTTAATTTCGTTTCGAGAGAATGGACAAATTAATCAATTCCTCCATTTTTATACACAGAATATACTCATAGAGTATTCGTAATTTGCCAAAGAAAAGAAAAGAAGACTTGAAAATTAAGTTGAATAAAAAGTGCTATCAGAACAATCCAATGCAAAATGTTTTACATTGAGAAGTGAAATATATTTAGATAGAGATTTGGAGCATTACTTTTTTTCCCGATGAGTAAACGTAGAATAAAAAGAAATTCAATCTGCACTAAATTGGAATCATGGGAACTGTATGCAACGTGGATTTGTTTAATTGGTTGAGCTTTTTTTTATGACAAATGTGACTGGAGGGAATAACTCTATGATTAATCAAGAGATAGGAGAGCAAAACGGAGACAAAAAAAATATGAAAGGACAAACAACATCACGAGTAAAAAATATATATATATTTATTTATTTTTATATTGGTTATCGATAAATAACGAGGTTTTATTTAAAGGGCTATCTCATGTTAAGATCAAGAACCCTTGCCGGATAACCTTTTGTCTCATAGACAGGAATTGATTCAGAGTTCCGCTAATTGTAAAAATTTATCAATAGACGTACATCTTTATCTTTTATTTGGGGTTGAAGGAAATAAAAAAGAAAACTATATTTTGCATAGTTGTTTCTTTTTTTTTTAAAAAAAGAGAAAATATTTTAATCAACTTAACCCTTAAGGATTTTATTATCTTTGGAGGGTTTCATTTAAAATTGTATTTCCTCCATCGTTAGATTCATGACATTCATATGTTACTCGTCATGAGAGAGTTATTTTGATAAAATCATGATTTCCATAGGATACATTGTTGGTCTAATTGCTGTCTGTGTATTCAGTCAGTAAAACTATTTCTTCATTTCTAGCAAGGAGCCTAAATGGCATAATATACTGCATTTAGTTATATGATTATAGTATAAACGATGTTGAAATCTATAGTCTTTGTAATTCGGAAAAAAATGTTGAGAAATAAAAACGCTGATGCGTCTATTTTAGCTAGAGGTAAGTAAAAATGAGATGAACTATTTTTATCCATTGTTATTTCGAGTCTTTTTTTTTTACTTTACCCACACCAGTTACTTATTTCTAAAAGAGTGGTTTCTCATATTGTTATTAAATTAATGCTAGTGAAGAACAGACGATTCATAGTTATTCATTATACAAGTGACGAAAGTAGATCATTTTACAACTCGAGTGAAACGTTTACCCACACGAGCGAAGCGAGTCTGGTAATTTTACGAGAGTTGTAAATTCTAGTTTTGTCACGAGTGTAATATTAAATTTTTTCTGTAATTGTGTAATACATGATCAGATCTAACCAGAATATGAACAAAATTAGGATGTTGTGAAGATTATGGTATGTTGTTGGTAGGTTATAAGCAAGGTTGTAAAAGGTTATAAGCATAGTTATAAAACAACTAGTGATGATTGTGAAGTAGTGCAGTTATAAACAAGTGCAGGTTATAAACAAGGAAGGTAATTATTATTATATTTAAAATTTAAAATTATTGATTATTTCCACCAATAATTCATTCACATTTCAATTTATTTTGTTAAAATAAATTTTTACAATGTTAAGAAACATTTAAAAGCATTTAATTTCCAACTTCAAATTATTATTTAATTTATACTTATTACTAATTAAGAAGGCAATTCACTTTCTTCACTTGTGGAGAAAGTGATTACTTTCTTCACTCTATTGCAAAATGTTTCACTTTCTTCCCTCATTTCAGTTTAGTAATGTTACCATTATTCAACGATTACTGAAAAAGTAATGTATTTAACAAGCCTCAAATGTAAGCAAAAATGATAGCTTAAAATACAATTCGTTGAATTATTCATTTAGGGGCCAATATACTTTTAATGATTTTTTAATGCAATCAAATTTATCCTCTTTTTTTTACCTTCTTCTGTGAAACAGTTTTGTATATATATATATATATATATATATATATATACAGTTCTTATTTTTGTCATGTCCTGTAGGATTGATGGGTCTTTCAAAACAATCTTCAAAATTGGCGTTATGAGCCCAAAATCAGTAGTTGATCTAGTGTAGTTAAAATATTTTTAAGCAACTTATAGTCTTTAACATTACCACTCATCTCTAACATTTTAGATATATCCTCTTATTGTTCTACAATAAAAAGCAGGTGGAAATATTTGCTCATACGCGCGCGCGCGCGTTTGTGTGTGTGTGTGTGTGTGTGTGTGTGTGTGTGTGTGTGTGTATGTGTGTGGAACAATTATGTTAAAATAATTTAATTTTTGCATGTACTAGGATCCTAGTGCTGCATATGACAAACATTTTTCAAGAATGCGTAATAGCTCAATTGCTGATATCCATTTTTAAGAATTATTTCACAACTTTGTAATTATTTAAGAGTGCAGGACCTTCTAGTGGTTTCTATGCTGTAAATGGGTCATACAAATAAATTTATTTGTTTAATTTCCATTTGGTGAAACAACATGACCTTTGGAATTGAAAGAAAAATCCTAAAAGAATTCATTTCTCGTGTTAGTTATTCGAGTTTTAATGTTATACATTTAAGAGGTGACAATGCTCATTAATTTTGTTTTGGTTGGTTGACTGGCACGTTTTAATATAACAAATGGCACGTGCAATATACCAAACAGATTAAAATGGAAATAATATTACAAACAGCTACAAAGTTGCTATTGTTATTTCGTTGCCAATGTTATTTGTAGGTGCTACAGAACAAAGCACCAGACTGCCTAACTTCTGCCGTGCAGGAAATAACTCAAAAACTTCGAGGAGGATTAAACAAGTGCTAATAAGCTGGAAGTTGCTAAACTGGGTGGGCTGGTTCGAGTTGAGCCAATTAGGACAGAAACAGACGTAAGCTGGAGCCGAGAAAAAGTAGGGCAAAGGTTTGATTGCTCATTAATGGAAGAAGTAATGAATTGAAACAGCATCGGGATATTGATGTGAGGGGCCGGAATGAACCGTCTAATTCAAAAGGGGTCTCTTAGAGATTAACTATAATTGGATACCGCGAAGTCTGATAGGGAGTTCCTTTGCAGCTCATTGGAAAGAAACTTAGTTGTAAAGTTTGCTCATAATAGCAATAGGCTGTCATAACATTCTGAATAAACTGAAAATGTACTAAACTAAGTGAGCAGATATCCAATGAAATGTCACGATTTAATTTGAAAGAAATAATGAAGTTTCAACAGAAACATGACACTTCCAATTAAACATTTTATGAAGTGCTCTGAAGATAAATACCATCTGCTCGTAATTTGTATTCCGAGATATTCAAATAAAAATATTTCCTAATATGTGGATTTGGTAATTGCCATTCCAAAGAATTCCTTTATGTACGATAATAATGAACATTTTTCCTTCAATGTTATGAATAGCGATTCGTAAAAATGTCTAATTTCTATATGCGTTGTACATGATAAAATTAAGTATTCGTTTTCAAATGCGGAAAATGTATTAGTTTGAATAAACATCGGCGCACATTTTCCGCGTGCCATTCCACAGTAGATATACATCAACCATTTACAAAGGTTAAGTGCTAAATGGAATGCAATTCTATGATTGGAATGAACCACACGTAGCATGGTTTTCAGGCTCATCTACGATGCAATATTGCCCCTGTATTAAAGATCCAGTGCATACATCACACAGTATTTAGGCTGAGAATAGTACCTTTCGTAATATATGAGCTTCTATAAAAAAATTCTTAAGTTGGGAGTGGTTATGTTAGCATCCAAAGACCTATAAGATGGAAAGGAATAAATGGAGGCACCATCGATGGTACAGCGCTAGATAAACATCACCATAGGGTCATTCCATCTCAAATCAACCAAAAAAAAATGAATTCGACACCCATGATTTCAGATTTTGCTGAATTTTATTTTGGTGGTTCTATTCATTGATTTAAGAAACCATGCCAAATATTTTTGATATATCTTTAACGGTTTGGATTTTATGGCCCCTTAAAGTTTTGTGATTTTAGTGTTTTCTATCGATTAGGAACTGTAAAGTTAATTTGTTTTCATTTTAAAAATAATTTGTAACTTTTTTATTTACGAACCAATTTTGATGGAATTTTTTGTGTGTATTCATAAATACATTTAAAAACAATAAAAAAATAAACTAAGGTACCAAGTAAGTATTTGTGGACAGAAAAAAATTGCAAAGTGTCAATTTGAGCTTTTCAGAAAGCAAATATATAGTTTCACGTAAAATTGAATATCTCCAAAAGGGAAAAGGATAATCATGGAAATCTTTTTTTATTTATATTCTAACACATATGACCTACCACCTAAAACAATAAAATTAATGGTTATTTGACCCCTTCATTGTTTATTCCAAGTTTAAAAATAAATATATAGAAAAATTTAGAAATTTGTAAGAAATAAAAGAAAATGATAAATAAAGGTAACTAAAAAGATAGTTTACATAGGTTTATTGTACAATAAATACAGTTTACATTATTGTTTACCCCAGTTAAGTGTACTTTAATATATACAATTCTTATGGTTGTTTTGGTCAATGTTCTTTACAGTTTTAAAGTATCGTTTAATTTTGCTTCAACACTTGACATACATTGTTGAGAAAACTGGTACTATCTTCCTTTCATTGTTTTTGAAGATTCCACAGTCGTAATAATATGAAAAATGGGTACAGCACATATATCCTCCTTTTTAGGCCAAGAATATGATGCTGAAGGTCCATGGGGATGAAGGAACTGTACTGTGACATCTTGTTCTTTGGTGTTCACCTCACTCACAATGCCAAAGTACCACAATCTGTCATATACACAAGCAATGAAACATCCTGGGCTTAAACCTTTCAATGTTACTTGACTCTTTGGTCGATTGTTCAATAAATTAAAAGTGAGAGCTGGTTTTTCGTCCTTGCTAATTCTTCGAGCCTCAATGGTTCCGGTTTCATCTATTTGCTGAAAGTTGTGAAATGATCTTGTCCCTTGAAGAGTTTGAACATATTTGAAGCGACCTTCCAAAGCAGGACGAGTTATTTCAACTATTTCTTTAGATATGAAGAAAAAACTGACTTTTTCTATTCTGGTTTTCCAAAAGTTAAACAATTGAGCCACTGATATTATTTGGTTTTCTAAGGGTCTTTGCAAACTTTCCTTCCGAACTAATCGTTTTACTGTACCTCCAATTCCATCACATTCTGTTTTACCATGTCTAGTAGCAAAAAAAGACCATTGGGTCCGAATTTCAAAATCTTTCTCATGTAGGCACAGATTTATGAAATTGTACTTATTTTTGCACTGAGCAGCACACCCATCACTGAAGTAATGAACTTTTTTGATATGTGGGCGGTTTTCTTTCAAAAATTCAATCACATATTTTTGGATTTCATACACCATACTTACATCGTGTTTGAGGTCATCAGATATAATTCAAAGGGGTAGGACAATATTTTCCTCAGTTCCATCTTTGCAGTGTATGATGACAGGATGTATAGTGCAAGAATTTGAGGTCCAGTGGTATCCTTGGGCTTCGTCTTGTAATGTGAATGAATAATTTTCAAGTCCATTGAGATAATAGCTGTGTCAAAAGGAGATGTTTCCTTCAATTTTTTAAAAGTTGTTGATTGTGATTTAGCAATCTAAGAATGAGGTATCAGTTTGTGAAGTTTTTCAACTAACGTTTCAATGAATTCTTCAACAGTGCTGGAACACTGTATCATTTCTGTTCTATCTGTGGACACCCACTGATTGTACTGAATGACGTCTTCCTCGTCATAGTCTTCGAATTTGGATACTAACATTTTAATGAGTTGATTTTTTGAAATTTTCATGCCTGAACAAGCCAGTGAGCCTGTTGAGGAAGAGATTTTTCTTGTTACAACTTGATTAGTTTGTTTACATTGTACAGCTGCAGTTTTATGGATTAAGATAACTTAAATACCACTGTTTTAAAATTAACTTTAAGTATATACCATTAACTATTTTACTTCTGAGCTCTTAGTTACATTTATTTATCATTTTCTTTTAATTCATACAAATTTCTAAATTTTTCTATATATTTATTTTTAAACTTGGAATAAACAATGAAGGGGTCAAATAACCATTAATTTTATTGTTTTAGGTGGTAGGTCATATGTCTTAGAACATAAATAAAAAAAGATTTCCATGATTATCTATTTCCCTTTTGGAGATATTCAATTTTACGTGAAACTATATATTTGCTTTCTGAAAAGCTCAAATTGACACTTTGCAATTTTTTTCTGTCCACAAATACTTACTTGGTACCTTAGTTTATTTTTTTATTGTTTTTAAATATATTTATGAATACACACAAAAAATTCCATCAAAATTGGTTCGTAAATAAAAAAGTTACAAATCATTTTTGAAATGAAAACAAATTAACTTTACAGTTCCTAATCGATAGAAAACACTAAAATCACAAAACTTTAAGAGGCCATAAAATCCAATCCGTAAAGATATATCAAAAATATTTGTTATGGTTTCTTAAATCAATGAATAGAACCCCCAAAATAAAATTCAACAAAATCTGAAATGATGGGTGTCATGGTGTGGTTGAATTGATGTGGAATGACCCCATAGAGAATAAATCCTGCTAACTCTACTAAATTAATTTCATTTAACATTCAACAAATTTATTAGTAGATTTTCCTTAAGGTAGAGTTGTTTGATTAAGGAGAGAGGATACCGGTGAAGTGGATATTTATTATAAGAAGGTTACATAACTCCCTAGTGCCTCAATTTTAATAAGTTGTCCATTACTATTTCTTTTTGGAAATATTCTTTAATATGAGGATATACTAGTATCTCATTTTTTTTCCTTCTCATAGTAACCCTATGAAGAGTTATTTATTTGAATACATGTTCCATTGCCAGATGGCACATTATATGTATTCCCAGTTAGCCTTAGCTGCAAAAAGTGGACGTTAATAAATAAAAATAAATAAATATTATATGTATGATTATGTTTAAGTGCATTTTTATTTTACAATATATATACTTTAATCAACTATCTACTCATATATTATATACAAGAAATAATACTAATAAAATAAAATACTAAAATAAGTAAGATAGTTACAAATAAAATTAATAAACGAAATGAAAAAGAAAATAAATAAATAAAATAAGAACAAAAAACATATCAATTAAAGTTAAATTCAACTTATGTTTAATTTGCGAGTCTATGTAAGGTAAATATATTGAATTATGATTCCCAGTCATACTGGTACCTCATGTAATATATAAATGTTGTGTGTCTGTCTGTGTGTGTGTGTGTGTGTGAGCGCGCGTGTGTGCGTGTGTGTGTGTGTGTGTGTGTGTGTGTGTGTGTGTATAGAACGGGAGAATTTCGAAAATTTTACTTATTTACGTTATTATATGTCGAATAAAAAAAAAAGTATAAAACTAACCTTATTTCAAATGTCGTTATGTTTGCTGTATCTTGACCATTAAGCGAGATATTTGCATATTTTAGTAAACGTCTTGTTCAGTAAAAATGCCCAGATGTTCTTCAGTAAACCCCCAAACCCACTCATGCCATACAAACGATAACCTGTTATATCATGAAATAGTTCATTCCAAGGTTAAAAATCCCGTCACGCAGGGGCGGTGTAAGCTAAGCGGATTTCCCTAGTGAAGGCTTACAATAGATAAATCGACTGTTAACACAACCGTGAATATTAAGTGAATAAATACAAACGGTAATGAGAAATATTTCAGTCATTTTACATTATAATAATCTCCACAACATAAAGCGTCTGAATTGTAAACAAACAGGTCAGCCAACCTCTCAGAGATGAATAGATAGATATAAAATATTCTAGACCGGAAAGAAAAACAATTACTGAAATACGTCTGGATATAACTGATTAATTTTATTGAAAACTATTTAATATAGATAATGCTGTAATTTATAATGAATCAGATTTTTTTTATCTCAAATACTCAAATGATAGTAATCCAAAAACAGAAGAAGGGAGGGGGGGGGTCAAAACAACGTTTTTACATATATCTCACAAATTGAAAGTTCAATGAGTACAATATTTGGTATTTAACCTTGGAATGAAGTGGTTCATGATACCACAGTTTATTATTAATAACTATAACTACGAACACTATAAAACCCAAATATCTCGGCTAATATGCATGATACATAAAACACAACGAAATAACATTTATAGGTAATTTAATTTTCAATAAGATTAGTTTTATACAATTTTTCCGACGTATAGTAACGTAGATATTTCGAATTTGTGAAATCCCTTCATCTAACCCCTCAACTCTCTAGTCCGATTTCAGCCATTAACGAACTTGATATTTTTTTTCTTTTTACATATAACGATTAAATATCAAGTTTGGTAACGATCAAACAAAAATTGCGACCGATAGAGAGTTAATAGACACAAGTCTATATGTATATAAGTTTGTACGAACCTCATTTTCGTCACCTCCTTCGTAGGATCAATGAACATTTAAATTTTTTTCTCGAAAATCGTGCCATGAGTACCGCCGAAATAACTGATTTCCCTTAACGGCAATCCCTAAATACGAAATATTTATATATTATCATGAGCAGTTTTAGTCAAAACCTGTAAGCCCAGCCGAAGTAAAAACACAATAATTCTTACTTTATCAGGTGCTTTGAAAATTTGAGAGATGTTGTTTGTAACTCTGATGGAAGAGCGGCTTAGAAACTGTTAACCTCTAGACACAGTAAGAGAGGCACTTTGAGTTGGAGTGGTTATCAGTTGAAAGTTAAGCCGGGGACTTAGAGAACTTCCTGGGCCAGATTTCATCCCCTCTTTGGTCCTGCCATTCTTACATCTAATAATTCTACCTTCTAGATCATCTAACGGTATTTTACATATTTAATTCTCATTCAGAGTATTTAGAATATTGCATACCCTATGAAAGATAAAGTTCATATGGAGTGTGATGTGGATTTGCATTAAATTCATTAATAGAAACCCTATCACGTTCCGTTATTTTTAAAACGACAAATGATGATCCAGTCTACGACTAAATACCTTCAAATATAAAGTATTTTACTTATTTAACCCTCATCCAAAGTATTTAGAATATCACATACCCTATAAAAGATAACGTTCATATGGAGTATGATGTGGATTTGCATTAAATTCATTAATACACACACTATCACGAACCGTTCTTTTTAAAACGACAAATGATTAACCAGGCTACGGATAAACACCTTCAAATACTGAGAAAATCACGCACAAGCACATCTCATGTGCATCCAACCAATTAACAAAAGTCCTTCACGCAGGGGCTGCGTAAACTAAGCAGATTTCCCACGTGAAGTTTTACAATAGAGAAATCTGCCTACTAATAACGGAAGTAGTAACGAGTGTCTAAACCAATTCACGAGGGACGAACAGTTACGGAAACGGCCGAACTAGCTTTCGGGGAAAAGTCCCAAACATAGCCGACTTTTGCCGACCACACACAGAATACAAATACAAATATCTCGGTTAATATTCAAGATAGAGAACACATGTATAGAACAATATTTATAGTAAATTTAATTTCCAATAAGATTGATGCCACACTAGTTTTCGGTCCGACGCCTAATAACGGAGATATTTCAAATTTTCAAAAAAAAAAAAACCCTCTAAACCCCCCCCCCCCTCCCACTTGTCTGATTTCAGCCATTAACGAACTTGATCTTTCTTTTTACATAAAACGATTAAATATTGAGTTTGGTGCCGATCAAACAAAAATTGCGACCGCTAGAGCGTTAACAGACAAATATATATATATATATATATATATATATATATATATATATATGTATATGAACAAAGCAATTCGAGGCTTCTCTTTAAGGTAGATATGCCAACGAATTAGTAACTGTGGTATTTGTGGACTGTATAAAGAAAAGACTGATGGTAATCAAAGGATAACATAATGTATTTATATTTACAACTGAATTGCCTGAAGGGTCATTGTGAATAATCTAAAAACTAAGTATAAAGTGTACATTTTATTGGACTATAACTAAATTGCCTGAAGGGCCACGGTGAATATTAATATCTGGAAAATCAGCTGCATTTTGTAAATGGCCAATGATGACTGAGCTTAATGTTCGTTTATTCTTTGTATTCTGCATATTATGGTATAAAAAATGAGGTACCTCATGCCTTGCCGCTCCCGCTGCCATCTCCTCCTGCCACACCCAGCTACTTTATGGCTTTTCTACTCCATGTCGAGTATTATCCTGGGTTCGTAAAGAAATACTGTATTCTGGCCTGATACACGTGTCGCCATTTTTTTCTACCAGACTATCACGTGGCCAAGGAGGTAGTCAGCGAGGCACGGGTTGCTAGGTAACAGCGTCAGGATGGCCTGCTGGGCAACAACTGTGACGTCATTTTTTTCTTTAGCATAAGTGCCGTAAACAATATCTATATATATATATATATATATATATATATATATATAATAATTTATATTTTAATAACTCAAATTTTAGTAGTCCAAGAAATAAAGAAGGGGGGGCGGATGAACAGAACGTATTTGCATAAATCTCACAAAGTAACGAAGGTAAGGTAAGGTTTGAAACGACAGGTAAGGTTAGAAGAAGCTCCCGCCTGAGCCGAGGAGTTACGGAAATGGCCGACCTAATCCGAACTACAACCGACCACGTGTCCCACAGACTTCATAAAAATGCAAATATCTCAGTTAATATTCTAGATACAGAATAAATGTATATAACAATATTTATAGTAAATTTAATTTGCAATAAGATTGGTTCTATACAATTTTTCGATCCGATGCATAATAACGGAGATATTACGAATTTTCGAAAATCCCCCCTCTAAACCCCCCTCCCTCTGGTCCGACTTCAGCCATTAACGAACTTGATTTGTCTTTTTACATAAAACGGTATAGTTTCGTAACGATCAAGCAAAAATTGCGACCGCTAGAGCGTTAACAGACAAATATATATATATATATATATATATATATATATATATATATATATATATATATATATATATATATATATATATATATTTATATCTATATATAATTTTGAACGGACCTCATTTTCGTCATCTCCTGGGTAGGATCGATGGACATTTGAGGAAATTTTTCAAAACTCGCGTCATGAGTACGACCTCAATAACTGATTTCCCTTAAGGGAAATCTACTAAAATGACGGGAAACCTTTTTCCATTTATAATAGTTTGCCCAGTTATCTCTAAAAACGAGATAGTTAGCCCATAACCGAAAAAGACATATCTCAACAAAAAATCCATTATATTAATAAAATGATTTTAAATCGCATCATTTTTTTTTCAAAGTTATTGTCTGAGTTCTTACTGTATTTTGGAAAATTTACCTAAGTTGATTACGTGTTTAGTTTCGTTAGACTCAATTTTGCAACAAGATTTGTTGGACAGACTTTCGACTTATAATAATTAATTTGGATTAGCCCTTCTCTAAATCCTTTTCCAACTGGTTCGAAGTATTGACGAACGTTATCATTTTTTTTTTGCATGAAACCTTAGAACATGGAGTTCAAAAATTATCAAAAACAATTGCTGCCGCTACAGTGACAACTTGTTTACACCCGAAATAATTTTTGTCATCACCTAGCTGGTATTGACTCCGCCGGTATACTATTCGATATTTTAAACCCAAAAAAGAGTTAATATATAGTCATGTTTATATAATTTTCATTGATGCTTGGAAGTGGCCTGTAAATATGTATTTCTCGAGAAATAATATAGTTCTGGAGCGGAGATCATTATTTGTTCTCCATGAAAATGGAGTAGAAGAATATTCCAAAACATGATATAGGCCCATGAGATCGGATTAACTTCTGATCCTCCTTCAGCCCACCTCTTTTACTGAGCCAAAAATCTTCTTACGGGTCCCCCTTTCCGAGACCAATAGGGTCACCAGTTCTCTTTGCAGAGGGTCCAAATTTAGCTTAACTCAGCACAATTGCTCTGAAGGATCTTATATAACTCATAACATTGCTTTATAAGAAAAACTCCTGAAGTGGAGTCCAATACTCAGAATAAAGGAGTTAAGCTGTTGCCCTGGCTACTATAACTGTTTTCATAGTATCCAAGTAGATATTTGTAACAACCTTCCTTCAATCAGTGGATAAATTATGTATAATTAACAATGGGAAAGATTATATCCTCCGACTTTAAAACTATTGTGAGATTAATCCAATTTTCCCTGTTGTGCCCATATGTTAACACCATGTGCCTATATGTTAGAGGCATACCAGAATTTGGCCTACATCAGTAGTAGAAAGTGGTGGGGGGGGGGGGGTGTTAGTATGTCAAGTTCAGCTATCTCAGATGGTTTCATTCAATTTTGTTTTTAAAAAAAAAAATCAACAGTGATTGAGAAATGGAACAAAAATACGACCATGAGCTTCTGCAACAAATATTTGGTAAGCCATGATGATTTATTATCCTGCCATTATAGTATAATTGTTATCCTACTATTGTACTGAAAAACACTGAATATAAATAATATATCTTAAATAATGAGGAACCTGTATGTGAATATGTTGTGGTTTGTCCATATGGACCCAACACATTATACATACATATATATAGGGGCTCAGGTTGGCCATGTGAGTTAGAGCGTTGACCTTTGTCTCACATGGTAAACCTAGAGTGGCGAGTTCGATTCCCGCCTGGGCAATAGGAATTTATTTGGTAACGAAATTCATTAAATAAGATCCTTAGTCCCACCCTGGCTAGAAAATGGTGGTAACCTGTAGATAACCCGTTCCAGTTAGCCTTAGTTGCAAAAAGTGGATGTTAATAAATAAATACAATATATATAAAACACCTTGTTCTGGAGTTAGTAAATCGAGTGGTGTAAAGCACAAAAAAGATTTTTCCAAAGAAACTAATTAGTGAGCTAATAACTAAAATTAAGAAGAAATCGTAAGTCAATGTTTAGTTTTAGTTAAACTAAACTCACTCCCGAACTTAAAATAGATACTATAACTACATATTATTATTATGAATTGAATGTAGTCTTTGTGAGTTAGCATGTTTAAAATAATTATATAAATCTTAAATTATACATAAAATATAACACTGCCGACCTAAGCCAACACAAGGGTAGAACCCCGCCTCCCTCCATGCAGGGCAACTGATCGTCCCGAGATGTAATCTGCCGTAGTTTCTTGCCCTGATCTGGCGCTCCTTCTCCCTCTTCTCGGATCCCCGAGCCTTCCTATGGCCTTGCCTTCTAATCTAACTAATTCTCGCAACCTTCTGATCCCTAAAGCAATTGACCCCTCTAAACCCTTACCGCAGCCAATTTCCTTGGTCCCCGTCGCCTTCCTAGCGAAATACAACTGATCCTCTCGCCCTCACAGCTTCCAACACCCATGATTCTCCGCATGGCCCTCCACAACAACCTTGAGCTTGAGCGCAGGAACTTTCCTTTCCGCCCTAACACAAAATTGAACGATGAAAAGCATATAGGAGTAATGGTAATGAAATGGCTCTCTAGTGGGAGGAACTGATGTATAAATTAGACAGATGTAGCGGTGACTCGCTCGTGAGTCATTCGATATAAAGAAGACAAAGATAACATCGTCTCGGACAACACACCTCATGTTTTTAATACTTATAAAAAAAGGTTATTATAAGTGTGAGTGTTTCAGGTTGGTGTGAGTTTGCTGCGACGGTTTAATTTGGCTGTTGAAATAGACATTTTTCTCTCTGTAAATAGACATTTTGTTGTCCGTGTAAATATTTCCTCACCAAGAAGAAATTATTGTTTTTAAATACAAGTTGCATATGAATCAGGACTATTTATTTCCCCCCAATCCACGGAATCGGTGGTCCCAACATGATCTCTACGTTGCGTGAGTAAACCATTTTTATTTATCGTGTTCAATTCAGATTCCTATGACCTATTGGCAGTGGACGATGAAACTTCTTTTAGGTTACACCCAGTAAGTAGAGTTGCCACAGCAGTTCGAAGCGACTTCGGCTGCAACTATTAAAGCCCAGCTCCCGGCTTTTTGTAAAAATGATCCCGAAACCTTCTTCCTCCAATGGGAAACTGTTTTCGACTTATAACACATCAGAAATTTAATTAAGCATGTCAGATTCGTTGTCTCGCAACTGGACCGGGAAGCTGTGAGATATGTTATACACTTGGAGAGGTCTCCTCCAGTGAAGAAGGCGTATGAAATTCTAATGGGCAGAAAAATGAGGAGTTTCAGCGAATCTGATACATTCCGTATCATAAAACTAGGGCTGCCCGACTGGATGCAGGTCACACTAGTGTTCACGGAGCAGCAGGACCCGACTAAACTCAGCATTGTCGCCGACCGCACCTCGGAAATTTATGAGCCGACAGTTTGTGAGTTAGCAGCTCTAAAAACTTTCCATGCTACAAAGTACAATGCATCTTGTAACAACGAAAAGTTGCTAGACGCCATTGAAAAGGTGTCTGAAAGACTTGAAGCTCTGGAGATGCAAGGACGACAGCATGGGCACCGACCGCCGTACCTTGCTAAAAGAGTAGAAGCAAAAGACGCCTGTTGTGCTTTTACTACGAATGATTCCGAGCTGAGGCAACCAAGTGTCGACAACCATGCGATTAGAAGCCCTCTACCTCCACGAAATAGGAACTGGGAAACTAGATGTAGCGATTGCAGGGGCGGGAACCCGTTGCTACGAACTCCTACCGCCAGTTATTTGTAGTCGGTCACCAGTCTCGAAACCCATAATACCTGATGGACACTGGAGCTGCACTGAAAGTAGAAAGAAAAGAACAAACAACTCAACCTGACTTCGCCTTCGTATGCAGCCAACTGGGCAGTAATTCCAACGTATAGGGACCAGCTCGTTACTTTGGATTTTGATCTGAGGTGGAAGTTAACCTGGCAGTTCATCCAAGCAGATGTAGAACATCCTATAATTGGGGATGACCTTCTTTATACCATTATCAAATTATGACTGATCTAGCGAGAAGTCAGCCGTTTGATAAAACAACTGGATTGACGTCAGAAGGAAGGCCAGCAAACGTCGCGGTGTCTTCCATTTATTCCGTTCCCAGCAGTAAATAGTACACCGAGCTGATACAGAAATACAGCTCCAACACTCGTCCGACGAATTACATGAAGAATCCGACTCTCTCCGTCGTTCATTTCATTGAAACGTGCGGCGCACCGGTTAACGCGAAAGCGGGATTTGACCAGATGATAGTGGAGAGCATCTGTTGCCCGTCTAACGGTTTTTGGCTAGCCCATTACACATCGTGCCAAAAACAAGAAGGAGGGATTAGGCCCTGTGGGGATTACCGGCGCCTGAATGCGAAGACAATCCCCGACCGCTACGCCGTTCCTAATATCAGCGACATTAATATAAATCTGCAGGGAAAGTGGATATTTAGTAAGTCAGATCTGAACTTACTGCCAGATCCCCATAGTCAACGAGGGCATGGAAAAGGCAGCTTAATAACTCCTTTTGCCCTCATAGAGTTCCTTCGAATGTTCTATGGAGTACGCAATGCGCCATCATTATTTTATTTTATATCATCTACACTACCTTTTATGTCGGTGCCTATTGATAACGCAGTCAACATTCTGATAATATATTTTGGTCATAAGCTTAGTACGTCAACAGAACCCCAATGGACATCAATTCCTAGAGAAACATTATCTTCTGTTGCACCAGTGTTTTTCCGCTCAATGTGATATTACCTATACCATGATAGTTCTTAAACTAAACCAATTTAATCGTTTTCGATTTCTCATCTTCATGACTAAGTACTGGAGATGGTCAAATAAATTTCGTAAAATATTTAGTGGGCCAGATATAGTTATTCCACTTCCAGGCATGCTAGTTAATAGTACTACTTTTAGGCTTTCCTAATGCAAGGACAATGAAATTATTAACTGGTGAGAGTTTTCCTCTCCACGCTCGACTTCCCTATTGGCCTGTATCGTCTCGTATTTACCTCAAATGCTGATTAAATTTTCTCAGAAATCTTTAAACCTCTTGTACAAAAATGTTAATGAAATAATCCGATTATAAAATAAATGTGAATCTACAACGTATTCGGTACTCTATAAAGAGATTTTCCCTCTCTTATCAAACAGGGCTGCTACAGAGCGGTCTATTCACGCCCAACAAATTCAGAAACATTTTGAAATTCAGTATTACATCCTTCGTGCTGAAACCAAATAACATCCTCACAGTGGGTGATCTTCTAGAAGAATTGGGTCAATATGAGTACTACTTATTTATCTTCTCATTATCTTTCGCTTGATGTTTACTTAAGAGAGGTTTACAGGCCCTACTCTGATGGCGCAGTGCACGGTAATGAGAGTTAAGCCAATTGCGATTTCTATTGTGGATACTTCAGTGAAAATAATTGGGAAAATAAAAAAATCAAGAGTTTTCTGTACTTCGAACCATGGTCGTTGGATATGAGTGTATGGGTCACAGATCTTGCGTCAACCAGATTCTGCCTCCAGGCATGAGGTTGCTCGTACTCCTTTCTGGAAGTATGATTTAGCCTCCCCCACGTATATTATGATGTGTGACATGTATAAGGCACTCCAACCCTTGTCCTCCATTGTTTTTAGGCATTGTGTAAATTTAAAAGTTTATTATATAAAAATTCTATTATTGCTACTAATCACAAACCCTTCGACCCTGGTTAACGAACCATTTTTTAAGCTGATTTCTCTTAAGGGGAATCAGCTATTGAGGTTGCACACATGACGCGATTTTCGAAAATTTCTTCAAATGTCCATAGAGC
Organism: Riptortus pedestris; assembly: GCA_019009955.1. Taxonomy (NCBI): domain Eukaryota; kingdom Metazoa; phylum Arthropoda; class Insecta; order Hemiptera; family Alydidae; genus Riptortus; species Riptortus pedestris. Next base: position 37,253,702 of record CM032233.1, read on the forward strand.
CTACCTAGTAGACGACGAAAATGAGATCCGTCAGAAGTATATACATATATATATATATATACATGGTGACCCAAGTTCTCGTGCCACCCCCCTTAACATCGACAATTGCATGAATAAAAGGTTGAGACTTGTGAGAAGTATGCAATAATTGTGACTGCTGAAGAATCTTTTCAGTCCATATTCAACCTCGTAACCTTCTCCAGTACTTCTCCAGCGGCCATAACTTTGTAATTTCAAATGGAATGACATACGTTTTATAACGAATTCTTGTAGGAAATCATATTCTTAAACGAGTTCATATCGCTGAATTTTTCGATTTGACGCGTCCTATAGCCGTAAAATCCGTAAATCATTATTTCAGAAACGGCACATTTTATTGAAAAATGCTGCGACATAAAAGTTGTAGCCAACTTTCTGTTAATGCTCTAGCTGTCGGCAATTTTTGTCTTATCGTTACCAAACTCGATATACATGCGGTTGATGCTAAACTATTGATCAAGTTCATTAATGGCTAAAATCGGGCCTGTATAAGGGAGTGTTTATAGGGAGTAATTATGAAATATCTTTGTTATTTTAAGTCGAATCAAAAATGTTTATAGAACCAGTCTTATTGTAAATGTAATTAATTACCTGTATATATAACTGTATATTTTTTTCTATCATGAACATTCAACAAGATATTTGGATTCATTAGTTTTCAGCTTTCAGTACACCCCCACTCCTACTCATGTCATGATAACAATTAGCTGTAATAAGATAAACCTCTTTATTCTAAACTTAACCCTCCGTCGGGCGCAGCTGGCCTGAGAGGCCAGGAAAACATACTTTTTGTTGCCCTGCCACATTTTGTCTCCCCTGTGAGGGGCCATTCCCAGCAGTATCCTGATTCGTGTTCATGCTTAGAATCCCCTACTATAGTCTATTGCCATCCTTCATCCAGCCCATCTGGTCCCTAGCTGGCTTGTGAGGCCGACTGCGTCCAATTGCTCCTTAATTTCAAAGATGAGTTTTTTTAAGATATGTCTATTGCAATCGTTCCTTTTACTAAGATTAATGCTATTCTATACGGAAGTTTGTCGATATCTTGAGAAATAGGTGCACGGTCTAACTCTGGCCTCTCAGGCTGAATGCTCCTGATCAATTTAACTTGTTTTAGTTTAAGCCTCATTCTATTCTAATAAAGTCATTATTTCACGTTCTAAATAGTATATTTGTTTTCCTTAGATCCTAGCAAAGTCTGTCGTACAGGCGTTTTAAATTAAAATAAATTAGGTGGGAAGTGGGGAGTTAAAATATGTG